>CATIWM010322167.1:0-19807 GCA_949671775.1 Mallotus repandus | reverse complement strand
TTATTCTCCTTCCTTCCTTTCTCACTAAGATTTCTCTCCTTACCCTTCTTCTTTTCTATATATAGCTTCCTTCCTTACCTTTCAAACTTACCTTTCTTTTTGAATTCTCTTTTCTTTCCCTCAATTCTCCTTTTCACTTTTCTGAGCTTTCTCTCTATAGATGCCATGCAGGCTCAAGATTTGCCTACATGGGACCCAATACCATCTCCAGTACATCTTCTATGCAAGTTCGGCCTTGACATTGGGGATAAGGTACCTCTTTTAGCAGACGTGCGATCCCATATTTGCGGATTAGCTATCGGAAAGTTTAGTGTCCAATTTCTTCAATTTTTCCTTATAAATAACATCAATTAATATCAGGTTGGTAGTTAAGAATGCATGTTTATCAATCTAACCAAGAGAAATTTGATTAAATTGAATAAAATTGCACAAAATGAATTTGAGTGTCAGTTTTCCAGCATGAAAAGGCGTCGCCTCTTCATTGGGGTGATCGGCTCTTTGAAGAGGAGATTGTCTCCTGGATAAGAGGCACTCACCTCTTCACATTTAGGCCATTATAAAAGGGTGATCGCCTGATCACCCCGGGCGAGGAGGCGATGTCCCTTCGATGGGGCATTCGCCTTTATGCATAGAGGCAATCGCCTCTTTACCAAAAACTCAAAACAAAATTTACTTAGCTAGACTAATAATTCAATTCCCTATTTTTTATTGTAGCTCAATTCCCATACTTTTAAGGGTGCTGAGAATTTTTATGGCACCTGCATGTGGTACGACAGTTTCCCGGATGGCATCAAGGCCTGTATTCACGATACCGGGTTTGTGAATTTTATCCTTGCTCTTTCAAATACTCAGGGGCAGACTGACTACCAGCCCTTGCATGCTTTAAGGGAGAGATTTTCTAACACCATGCATACATTCCACCTCTCTTTTGGTGAGTTCACCCTTGACCCAATTTCTTTTACTACAGTTATGGGGATTCAGTGTGCGGGGCATTATGTTCCTTTTCATGCGAACTTGCATAGGATGTCACCTGATCATGTTGCTTACGTCGAGCGTCTATTAGGGATGATCCCAGATATGAAGGGGACGCACGCCATCAAGATTGACTCTATTCGGAGCCACTATAAGTGGGAGAGAGTGGAGGCTATTACCACTGGCCGCTAGATCGACTAGGTGGTGAGATCCTTTCTTATCGACCTATTGGGGACTGCACTCTTTTTTTATACAGTGTGCTCCTTCGATCTGATATTTCTGATACTGCAGAGAGATCTTGACTTGGTGGCTAAGTATGATTAGGGTAGCTGTGGTCTCACATATTGAGACCGTTCGCGGAGCTAGGCAGTTTGCAATTTTTGGCGTGTTGTTTTGGTATTTTCTCTCATCTTTTCTTTCATTAGATTTTTTTTAATACCATTATCTGCTAACACTTCTTTCTTTTTGTAGGATTGGGCCCTGGAGTTGGAGCTGATCGTGGGGTTAACATGTATTCGTGATACTCTGTTTCCTGCCATGGCGAGTTGGGGCCCCAGTTGGGCTTGGAGAAGGCCAGTTGCTCACGTGCACATCCATCATGAGTGACTAAATAGGTTGATGCCTGATGAGGTACAATACCTGCAAATATAATTATAATCAATAACATGTTTGTTAAGTATATTCATCTACTTACCAACCTGCTTTTTACAGTTGTGTCATGATTTGTAGGGGCCACAGGTAGAGTGGTCACCAGCCATGATTCGTTTAATTCCGCTCTCCGTGAAGAGGGTCTTGCTTCAAGGACCTGACTATAAGGTCTGGTTCCTTGGCGAGAGGATACACCAATGGCGCTTGGGCCCTCGATTGAGACAACCACCTCTCCCTCCACCTCGTAGCATGCTTTAGACACATTAGTTAGAGGGAGATGAGTTGGATAAGGCTGTTATTGGGGAGGATGCGGATGAATATTGTGAGAGGAGGAAGTCTCGCTACATGGATTTTGTGCAGACCCATCTATTGCAGAGGGTACCATTGGCTGCATTGATATCTCAAGTAATCTGTGACCTTTTTGAATATATTGATTCAAATTGTCATATATAAATGTCCTTCTTCTAATTCAACTTTCTATTTTCAAGCTCAAGTTAGGAGACCCATAGTTCGTCCCAGGCCTTCTACACAGGAGTGGCCACCTCAACGTCCTCAGGCTGAGCAAAGGGATGAGGGCACCTTATCTAAAGCTTCACCTACTAGAGCACCTTCCATTACCATCTCAGACAGAGTGGCTGGATGTCTTACTGCCACTCCTGACTTGATGGCTCGGTGTTAGCTACCTTCTAACTACTTGTCTCGCCAGTTCCTTATGCTGGATGAGAGTCTGGAGCCTGTGTTCACTCTAGAGGCCACTACTTATGTGAGTCTCTCTTCACTCTATTTTCTGCATTTCTTAACAAATGTTTAGTACTAACAATTGATTTAATCATGTATATATCTCAGGATCAGTGCAAGTATATGTATAGGGTCATCGAGGTTGAGCGGGACTACTTCATGTAGGTCACCTAGTGATGGAAGGTAAAGCACTTCCCTATATTTAAAATGTATGCATGCTCTCATGATTTCTTACCCCTTTTATGGTGTTTGGATAGGATTAGGGCGACGATAAGCAAGCCAGGATCGATGCTCTGGAGTGCCAAATTGTTGCCCTTAAGGTAGATGAGGAGGAGGAGGATGAGGAGCATACTGGTGATGATGAAGAGGAGGAGCACATTGGTGATGCAGGAGATGAGCATATTGATGCTACTGAGGGTGAGGAGCATGCTGATGATGCTAACGACAATAGTGAGGAGGGGGGGCAAAAGGACAATGATGATGCAAAGAGCACTGATTCTGCTGCATCGTAGATTAGGATCATTTTGATTATTCTTGACTATTATTTTATTTTGCCAAGATGGTTTCATTTTTGCTTTTCATATTTTGCACTGAACAGATAACATAGACTTATATATCTTGACTTCATTTAAAATTAATGAAAGGAGAGTTTTATTTCAGAAAATGTCTTTTCTAATTCTGACAACTGAAGCTCGCATATACAGTACAATTAATTTGCAATCAAATAGGAAAATATGTCCCTTAACTATTCAAGAGGCATTGCCTCTTTATGAAGAGGCAACGATTCGTTGCCTCAGCACACAGAGGCGTCGTCTCTTCGTAGAGGCAATCGCCTCTACAACAGTCAAGCTGTTGCTATAAAAATTCCCAAATCTAATTAAAATTTGTAACTCTTCTCTTTGATTTTCTCTTTCATTTTCTCCACCTAAACCACCTTTTAATCGCCCATAATGACCGAAAGAAGTTTGAAATAACTATAACCGATCTTGAAAACCTTAGATGGAGGATCGTGGTCAAGATTAGAGCCATTTCATCTATCCATTTTTTATATTTGCATGCTAGGAGGATCAAATTTTCATTTCTTCATGTTCTTGCTCAATTCTGGGATTCTCAAGAATATGTCTTCAGATTCAATGCTGTGGAGATATGCCCCCTGCCAGAGGAGTTTGAAGCCATCCTGGGCTCTCAACTAAATTCTGCTTGTCAGATCGCAGTTCCTTCAATAAATACCCTAGATTTGCACTCTATGCAATATCAAATAGCCCGAATGTTCAACTTTTCACCTCAGTCTTCACTTCACCACATCTTTGACACTGAGATCCTGATAGACTCTCTTCTAGAAGTAATAGTTACAGTGGATAACAAGGAAGTATATTGGCCTCGGATGCTAGCCTTTTGTATGTATGCTCAGTTTATGCTTGTTTCTCCTTTTAGTAACGGTGATACCAAGATTCTGCATATCTTGGATTGAGTGGAAGAAGGCCCCTGAACCCTTTTCCCCTCATACTGGCTGAAACAATCATCGAATTGGATAACTTCACTGAAACTAAGCGCTTCTCTGGGAGCCCGATGCTATTGAAGGTTAGCTTTCTAGCTCCTTTCCTTTATTTTCCACTTTACTACAATTTTCATCTGCTTATCACATCTGCAGGCATGGTTTCATGAAATATTAAGGTTATTAGAACCTTCTCGAGACATTACTCATTACAAAGCTAAACATTGCCGTGCTAGGAGACTTTATCCCATTCTGGAGGATGTTCGGGGCTGGTTAGCTACTTTACCTAACACTCTGATTTAGTGGATTTGTCCTTGGTGGAGATTGCAGCATTTGACCACTCGGTCCAACACTTATTGCGTTCTTGTAGCTGACCTTTATTTTGCTACTTTCTACAATTTGGACTCTTTAGACAGTATGGGATGAAACAGTTGATTGTGGAACCAGTTCATGAGTTTGAACCAGGGCCACTCTTTTAGAATTTTTTGGACAACTTGGTTGGGACTTGGCCTCGTAGAACCATTCTGAGGTGCATTGACTACAATGGAGATCTATCCATTGATGATCAATATAAGGAGTGGATTCAACTAAAATAAACAAAAGGGGATGAATTTGAAAAGCACAAAAGAACAAGGGAGTTGTAGGCATCGAGTGCCCAACAGAAGAAAAGAAGACAAATTTAGGTTCATGTAACTTAGTTTTTACTTTAACCTTTTGCTAGATGGAATTTCCTTTTTAGTTAAAAAGTTTGTAATGAACACTTAATGCAATGTGCAAATATAACAAAGGCAATCCATTCCATTTAATGTAAGTACAAAGTGGTTATACATTTTACTTCTAACATATCTTCTATCGTTAATTGGTTTGCCCTTGAAAGTTTTCCAATTAATTATTTTTGCTCTCTCTCCCCTTTTATATGTCCTTAATTTTTACCTAGACAGCCTTTCTCAAGGTTTTCAATCTAATAGGACTTTTACATTTTTCATTTTTTAAGTCTCTAACTTTTGCCTAGGTAGCCTCTTTTAAGGTTTTCTCCCTAGCGAGACTTTACAGAAAGTACTTCTTCAGCTCATCCAGATTGATGGGCTCTCTGAATTCATTTTTCTCTAGATTAGAAAGGATCACAGCACCCTTAGAGAACAATTTCTTCACCAAATATGGGCCTTCCCAGTTTGGCTTAAATTTCCCCCTCGGATTTGTCATGATTGGCCTTGTGAGTTTTAAAACCAAGTACCCTCCTTAAACTTGCCCGACTTGATCTTCTTATTGTAAGCCTAAGCCATCCTCTTTTAATATAGTTGAGAATGATACATGGCCTTCACTCTTCTCTCGTCTAACAGTGTTAACTGTGCCAATCGGATTTCCACCCACTAATACTTAGGGATTCTAGATTCTAAGAGAACCCGCATGGACTGAATTTATAATTCTACTGGTAGTACTGCCTCACATCCGTATACTAGCGAATTTGGAGTTGTGCTAGTGGATGTCCTTGTAGTAGTTCTGTATCCCCATAATGCAAACTAAAGATATTCAAACCAATAATAGTTTTCTAGCATTTTAGATAAAATCCTCCTCACATTCTTGTTAGCGGCTTCCACTGCACCATTCGCTTGGGGTTTGTACGGAGATGATTTGTGATGCTCAATCTTGTATTCTTTAAGTAAAGCAGTTGTCTCAGCTCAAAAATAAACACCATTATTAGAGACAACGTGATGAGGCAAACCATATCGACAGATTATGTTCTTCTCGATAAATCTTGCCATTTACTTTGATCCAACAGTGGTATATGATTTTGCCTCAACCCATTTGGAGAAATAATCAATAGCCACTATAATGTAACGATGCCCATTTGATGCTTTTGGCTTTATCTCTCCTATAATGTCAATTCCCTATACTGCGAATGGCTAGGGAGAAGTCATCCCCTGAAGTTCCATGGAAGGTGAGTGACTAACATTGCCATATGCTTGCCAGTTATGACACTTCTTCATAATTTCATGTAGTCTGCTTCCATTGTTACCAAAAGTAGCCTTGACGTGCTATTTTCTTTGCCAAGACTATTCCGTTCATATGCGGTCCATATACACTTTTACAAACTGCTTCCATGAGCTTCTGGGCTTCATCTTTATCCATACATTTGAGATGTACTCCAGTCGATGCTCTTTTGTACAACATTCCATTATGACTGATGAATTGACGAGATAGCATCCTGAAAGACCTTCTTTCCTTCCTGTCTGTATACTTAGGAAACTATCCCATTTCTAAGTATTGTTATAAATTGTAGAACCATGGCTTTTCTGTGGAGTTGATCAGCATCACCTTTATCTCTTTATAACAATAAGACTTTACAAGGATAAGATGTTTTCCTTTCCCTTGTTCCCCTTGTTCCCATGTTGATGCTAAAGTGGCAAGTGCATCTGCCATCTGATTTTCCTTTCATGGTAAATGAACAAATTTACATTGGCTAAAGGAAAATAAAATAGTAGCAGAATAATCCCCGTATAATCTCAGCTTGTCTTCCTTCACTTCCCATTATTTGGAGATTTATTTCACTACTAGCAGAATCTCTGTATACCATGATTTCCTCTACCCTCACTGTCCAAAGCACTTATAATCTAAAGATACAGGCCTCATATTCGGCTTGATTATTGGTGACTTCAACTTCTAATCTCTTTGCCATCGAAATCACTTCTCCTTCTGGTGAGATTAGAATTACAACAATACCTACTCCTTTATTATTAACTACTCCATCGAAATACATTTTCCATGTTTGGATTTCAATTGCCCCCAGGTTCTCATCTGAAAACTCTAACTCCCACTCCTGTCCATCTTCTACTGGACTTTAAGCTAGGAAATCAGCAACAACTCTCCCTTTTACCACTTTCTTTGCCACATAGTCGATGTCAAACTCAGTTAGCAAAACTAGCCATCTGGCTAATTTTCCTATGAGTGATGGGGTCTGGTGAAGATATCTAAGAGGATTATATTTACAAACTACTTGTATCCTGTAAGATTGGAAGTAATGTTGGAGCTTCTTTGTTACCTAAATCACAACTAGGCATGTTTTCTCTACGAGCCTATAATTAGATTCGTAGGGTAAGAGTTTCTTGCTCAAGTAATACACCAGATGTTCTACTCTTCCGTCACCTTCTTGAGCTAACATTGCACATATTGCCTCTCTTTCAATTGCCAAATAAAGAATTAGAAGTTTGCCCCATCGGTGGCTGTAAGATTGGAGGATTCATCAAATAATTCTTGATAGTTTCAAACCCTTGATGACACTTGTCATCCTATATAACTGGCTGATTCTTCTTCAAGAGCTTAAAGATCAGATCATAAATAATAGTCAGTTTGGCTATGAACCTACTAATGTATTATAGTCATTCGATGAATCCTCCGACTTCTTTCTCATTTTTTGGCGCTGGCATCTCTCTGATTGCTCTAACTTTATCTGGATCCACTTCTATGCCTTTTTGGCTGATGATGTGCCCTTGCAGTTTTTCAGAAGTTACCCTAAAAACACAATTCTTCGGATTCAACCTGAGGTTGTACTTTGCAGCTTTTGCTAAACTTGTCCAAAGCTATAAAATGTTCTTCCCGTGTTGGAGACTTTACCATCATGTTGTCCACATATACTTCTATCTCTTTATGGACCATGTCATGTAGCAGCATGGTAGCCATCCTATGATAAGTGGCTCCTGCATTCTTTAACCCAAACAGTATAACCAAATAGCAGTAGAGCCCCCATTCAGTGGTGAAATAGGTCTTCAACTTGTTAATTATTGTTATCATAATCTGGTTATATCTTGAGAAACCATCCATGAAAGATTACATTGCATTGGAGGCTGCACTATCGACTAGAGTGTCAATATACGACAATGCAAAATCATCTTTCGGGCAAGCTTTGTTCAAGTCCCTTTAGTCCACACACATCTTGACCCTTCCATGCTTTTTGGGATCTGGAACTATGTTGGCTAACCATTGGGTGCCATCCACCACCTCTATAAACCTTGCCTTCAACTACTTTTCCACTTCTTCTTTGATCAATAGAGCCCATTCTGGCCTCAATCTTCTCTTCTTATGCTTTACTAGTGTGATGTGAGAATATATGGGGATTTTATGCTCTGCAATCTCTCTGTCAATCCCGAGCATATCCTTATAGCCTCAAGTGAACACTTTTTATCTTCTTTTTAACATTTCTTTCATTTCTTCAAGCTCATCAAGAGTTAAATCAGAAGTAATAAGTATATTTTTAGGATTTTCATTTGTGCCTAAATTAAATGATTAAGTTTGCATAGAATTAATGTCAAACATATACATGCAATGATCATCACAAACTGAATAACCATTAGGAAAAATATCGCACAAATAAGCAAAGTTAGACTACATTGCATATACTTCAGAAAGAAAAAGGTCATCACTGTCAAACAGGTTAGATAAAGAGAAATCAATATCGTTATAAAAGACATCCAAGATAGAATCTAATACATATGACTCGAAGTCAAGCTCCTTTTGCTGATCATCAGCACCTTTCTGCTCCACCGCAAGAATTTCCCTTTCTAACTCTAAAGTCTGTATCAATTCTTCCACAACCAGCTTCTCAATAACAAGTTCTTTGATTCCCTTCACATGTTTGGTGAAGATTTCAAACCCGGGGACCACCTTGTCTGCTATCATCAATAGTTCAAGATGGTCGGTGTATGGGTAACTGGCACCTTCTCCCTCAAACGTCTCCCATAGTCCCTTCTTCCTAGCCTTGGACTTTCCAGTCTTCTGATAGCCTAACCCATGCTTCAAAATAGGGACCTTTGGGTCAACAAAGTCTGACGGACCCTGTTGATTCTTCCCCATTCCCAATTTGGGCATAAAATTCATGCTCTTCATCATATTGACTATCTTTGGGTTTAACTCATCTTTATAAATTATACAGACCTCAAAACTCAGACAAACTGGAATCTTCCACTGAAATGGTTACTACCTTCCCTTCAAGTGGAAACTTAATTTTCTGATGAACAATCGAAGGGACTTCTACTAGAGGATGGAACCATGGTCTTCCTGATAGAATAGCAAAGGTAACAGGGATGTCAAGAATATGTAAATTGACCCAAGCTTCAATAGGTCTTGTCTTGATGAGAGCTTTAAAGGTTCCCACTATAGGCCTTTTCGTATCATCGTAGGCCTTAATGACCACCTCAGATGGCTTGAGATCAGCTTCAGTTAATCCCAGCTTTGACAAAATCTTGAGAGGACACACATTGATCATGGATCCATTGTCCACCATCACATAGCAAGTTAATTTCTCCTTTACTTCTGCCTTAATGAAAAAGGCCTTATGGTGGTCCCTCCCCTCTAATGGTAAATCTTCATCCGTAAACATTACTGCTCCAAGAGGGATTTTTGTCAACGAACAAACCATCTATTTGGGAGTATGGTTTGATGGAATTTTTTTACCGTCTAGAGCTAAAACTAGTGCCTCCTTATGGGCTTTGAAGTTCATGAGTAACTCCCAAACACTAGCGAGAGTTGTTTCATCTCTCTTGGCTTTATCAACTTTCTCATTTTTCTTCTTTGCCTTTTTTTATTCTTTTTCCACCTTCTTTGATGCTTCTGATTCTTTTTCCTTCTCTTTCTTATTTACCTTCTCAGGTGGCTGAACTTTCTTCCCTTTGCCATCTTTCCACAGATCAAACTTCCCCTCTTCCTCATCATCAGAACTCCAAATGTCAAGAACATTTGCATTGAGTTTGGTAGGTCGTTGGTTCAATTTCTGGCTTATAGTTTTAGATTTTGGTGGGGTAGGAATGGCATCGACAAAAGAATTATACACTTGTTCCTCTGTCAAGCCAGTGTTGATTATAAGAATATGGGGATTGGGTGGTGGCACATTTCAGTAATTAGGCAAAAGATTATTTTCTAGTGTTTGGTTTTATAGTTTCAGGATCAGTAATCTTGCTTGAATCAATGAGATCCTGGATCTCATGTTTCAACCAAATGCAACCATTGGTGTCATGCCTAATGGTTTGGTGGTATTTGCAATAGAATTTCAGGTCAACATTGGGAAAGGGTGGTCTCTGAGGTAAGGGTCGTATCAGGTTATTTTCAATCAGTTTTTCAAGGACTTTAAAGAGGGGTCTTCCAAGGTTAGAAAATTTTTGGGGCTATCAGATGGCATTGATTTGTACATTATTGCTCGGTCTAACCATGCTACTGGTTCCCATCCCTTCTCTATTTATAGATCTCCCATTGAAAAACTTCTTGCCATGCGCTAAATTCGACTCTTTTTATACCCCAAACTTGTGTAGTTCTTCAAAATTTCTGATCCCTAGATCTCTTAACTTCCTAGAAAGCAACGGAACACAACCCTTTATCACTATTGTCAACTGATCCAATTCTGCTGGCCAATGCTTCATCTAAGATAGCTTCCCTCTCCATCTTGTTACGTACTTAGCAAAGGACTCATTGAACTTCTGCTTTATGTTTTGTAGATCTCTTAGAGAGACTTCCATTAAAGCGTTCAGACCTCTAAGGGAAAAGATTATTGCACTGTTAGAGCCTGACCTATGTTCAAAGGGAATAGATTATTATTCTTAGAGGTTACCTAAGGAGAAAGAGCTACTTATATCTATGTCTGAATCTTCTTTAACCAGCTCAAACCCATCAGTTATTTGCAATTATAAATATGTTCTTACTAAATCAACCTCTGTAACTATATCACCCTCTGTAAAATAATCCACTGTAAATAAAACCAACTATCTTTATGAATTCACCTATCTTCCTAAAGATCAAAAGATAGAAGAATCAAAAGCCCCTCTTCTTAACCCATATGATGCCTTTTCCAAAACTCAAACCACCTAGAAATAGTCCTTCAAAGCCCTTTTAAGAAAACCCTCTTCATCAATCAAATAATATGTCCAAGCCTGTGGTTTTTACTATCATCCTATTCCTACCTCATAGACTGAACAATTTGTGACTTTAGAAATTACTCTCGAGTTTCTAAGAACTTGGCTTAGCCAAGGGTACACTCATATTCACTTTGGAGCTATAAGGTTGGGTCTTACCTACTATGGTAGACAAGGTTTGCCGGTTTTCTCAAGAATTACTTTATTGGATTCCAGATACAAATAGTATTGTCATGCTGTTATTAGTACAGTTAAAACCCCTTTGAATGCTGGGTCGGTATTCTTCACTTTTTTTCCAAATTATAACCAAGCCCTGTCAAATCCACAAGCTTTGTCAGCTTTAAAAGTCCAAATCCAAATCCTTGGTGCTGAATAAATTGCTATAACTATAGCAGTAATCCTTCATTACTAAATTATTTACAGACTTCAGAATTATGCCATCAATCTGTCCTTACCATCAGTTCATAATGATGCTCTTTTAAGGTAGATTCTCATAATGCTCCAACATGTATCCATATTCCAAAACAAATTTCTTGGGATGAATTATTAGGTTTATTCCTAGAAAGATGGATCACTAATTATGAAAAGTTGCATGAAGCAGTAGAACCGGTCCAAAGTTTTGATCCAATTTTTGTCAAAAAGCCAGATAGTATTGTTGAAACAACTTTTAGAAAAAGACAAGAAGTACTGACAGTTCTCAACACTCAATTCATACTTTCACCTTTCTCTTCACTGACTGAAAAGAAAGTGCATGTGACCCACTTTGATGTTAATGGAAGACCAATTTATGCTTTTAAGCAAAATTGTTACTGTTTCTTTGATCTTTGTGATTATGATGATTGTTGCCCATCGGATGATGTGGTAAATGATAAGAAGCCTGCCAGCAGATATAGTGAAAAGGAGTTTAAGAAAAGATATGAAGATGGTGACTCAAGTGTGAGCACTTTGGGATAACCATATGAAAAGTATGATTATCTGGTATCATACTCTCCTCCTTCTTGGTTCCAAAAACCTAAACCATCAAATACTCCACCTGAATCTTGTAAGCCAAAACCAAATTTCACTCCATCAAAACCAAAGCCTGCACCCTTACGCTGTTACAAACAAGCCCTTAAATGGGTAAGAAAAGAAACTCCTAGTCCTTTAGCTTCACCTTCTAAATTACCCATTGCATCAGCTGCTGTTCCAGCAATCTGTATGTTTCAGCCCACAGACTTTCCTCCTTTGATCCCAAAAGTTGATAACCAAAAAACCTCTCAACCTTTTGTCCTAAATAAAAATGTTGTTGACTCTGATGGTAGACCAAGAAGAACTACACTTGCAGAAGTAATTCTGAATTGGCAGACTCAAAAATACTTATGCCCAAAACTAGAAATTGAAACAAATTAAAGAAAAAGTTGATGATATGGTAAGACAGATGAAAACAAACTGATAACAGGCTCTCTAGTTTTAAAAAAGAAATGAGAGCAGTTTAGGCAAAGCTGATTAGGCAGACAGAAATGAAGCACCAGGAATTATTGCAGATAATCAGCAATAAAGGCATATTAACTAGCATTCAAATGAAGGAGATTAAGATTCAGAAATTAAAAGCTCAAATCAATGAGTTAGAATGTGATTTTAGTAAAAAGAAAAATTCTCAGCCACAATCCATACCTAAGCTCTTTTCTATTGATCCAACAAGACTCATGTACAATCCATTTCCTATGCCAAGCTATACAACCCAACCATTATTCCCTGTTCTTTCCTCTTCCTTAAATATCCCACCTGGATTCCAAGGATTTAATCCGCCAAGTTCTTCTACAGATTCAACTAGGAAGAAAGGAAAGACAACCCATTTTCCTCAACCAGAAAAGCCCAAGAAAACTTCCTTAGAAAAGATGCAGTTGTCATCCTCTTCAACTAAATTAATTGAGGCAGATAAGCCTCCAATGATGATGATGAACCCAATTTCCTCATTTCTAGAAAAATGTGCAGTAAATGCAATGCCAAGTTTCATGATTAATTCAGCACCAAATGATCTCTCTACTGTTAATTTGTTTGAGACAATTGATTCTGATGATGGGGCCTCATCAGAAGATGAAGGAGAAATTCCTTTCCATTTGATGGCTAACATAGGGACATCGAGAGTACCTCCTCCATATGTAGAAGAACCCTCTGATCTAACAAAAAATATGAGTGAATCAGAGACATAACCTCCCTCATAATATAGAAATAGATTCTTAGAATTCAAGGCATCGATTAACAACCAGATGCTTCTTCCAGGAGCTGAATTGAGAAATGTGCTTGAAACATTTCTTGCCAAAATGGTAGGAAAGCTTTCCAACCGGTATACCACACTCAATGTATATGCAAAGGCTTAATTAATTGGTGTACAATCAATTGAAGAATTCTTAGGACTCTTGCATTATAAGTTTCTAGGAAAATAGGAAGATGATTTGGAGATTGCCAGAAAGGAGTTCTATCAGATGAGATGTTGTTCCTTAAAAAAGAAAGATCTGGATAAACACTTCTAGAACATATTAGCAAAATTCTATCAGCTTGGAGGAATGGCAAATCCTGATCTAAAATAAGCTTTTGTAGCTTCTATTCCTGAAGTCTTATCTACCATGATGTTCACCATTCTCCAGCAGATGAACCAAAAAGTTGGAGATGTTCCCTTAGGACATCTATACCAGGTTATGATTCAAGCTCACTCTCAGCTTTGTGAACAGAGGAAGACTATTAAGCTGTACCTAGGAAGTAAAAAAATCCTTTGGGGAAGTTATCCTGTGAGAGGCTTGATTTACATATCAAATGCAAAGGCTCAGATGTTTGTGATTGTTCATGCAAAAAGAAGAAGCACCACTTCTACAAGTTATGAGAAAAAGGAAAGAAAGGAAAAATGAAGAAGTGGAAGTATTACAAGAAGAGAAAGTATCGAGGAAAGAAAATGATAGACAAATGTTATATCTGTGGAAAAAAAGGCATTTTGCAAAAAATTGTCCTTTAAAAATGAAGAAGGTTGAAAAGATGATTCAACATATCCAGCAGATCACAGGAGTCGACCTGGAAAATGCTGATATTGAATCCCTCTTTTTTTAAGAAGATGCGCCTTCATCAGAGAGCATTTTTGCAATTTACCATGATACAGATTTAGATACTTTCGATTCTGATGACGAAGCACTGCTTATCCCTCACCAGTTTTCCATTGACAATGGTATAACATTAACTCATGATGATCACCTAGTTCCATTAGTCCCTATCCAAATTTACCCAACCAATTTCTCCAAACCCATAAAACTTATAGCTCTTATAGATACTGGAGCTAGAATAACCATTCTTAACCCAAAAGCTCTTCCAAAAGAATATTGGAAGCAACACTTAGAGTATTTTTATGCTGCCAATAGAGAACTTTTTAAAACCACCTACAAAACCAGACAGCCCATAAAAATTCAATTCTTTCCAGGATGTCATGTATGGACAAATGTTCTTAGATCACCTTTACCTGGTAAAGATATTGTTCTTGGATTTGATGTCTATTGGAAAGCAAAAGATTTGAGAATCTTTCCAAATGGACTCAAATTTAAAAAACATTTTCAACCTTTTACCACCAAGTCTTCAATTCTTATCTTAGACCAAACACTATCCCCAATAGATTTCAAACCAATTCATGAGTTTTTGTTACAACAATGCAATGTAGACTCACATACTCAATTCCTGGAGAAATGTCCTTTCTTTTATTGAAGAATTCATAGTTCTTTATCTCGTTGCCTTTTAAACAAAATAAAGATGTGAATCCTACTAAGGCAACTCATCCAGGAATGTCTCCTTCAGACTTGAAGCTAGCCATTGAAGAATTCATGACCTTGAAAAGCCAAGGCTTAATTGAACCAATAAAATCAGAATGGGCATGCCAAGCTTTTTATGTAAACAAGCGTTCTGAACAGGCTAAAGGGAAAAAAGATTAGTGATTGATTATTAGCCCTTAAATTTTTTTTAAAGGATAATAAATTCCCTCTGCCTAAGATCTCTTCCTTATTCACCTTTAATGTGGGAGCAAAGGTCTTTTCAAAATTTAACTTGAAGGCGGGTTTTTGGCAATGTGGGAAAAAGGAAGAAGATAGATATAAAACAAGATTTTGCATTCCAAATCATCACTACCAGTGGACTGTAATGCCATTTGGTTTGAAGGTAGCTCCCTCACTTTTCCAAAAAGCCATGATCAAAATCTATGAACCAATCTTATACAGTGCCTTGGTGTACATTGATGATATCCTACTTTTTTTCCCCAAATGAAAGTAGCCATGAAACTCTTCTCCGCCAATTTACAGATCTCACAAAGGAGTATGAAGTTATGTTGTCTCCTATAAAAATGCAGATTGTAAGGGAGCAAATAGAATTCCTTGGAATACAATTTAAATATGGAAGTTATCAACCTGGTCCTCACATTACTTCGGAACTATAGAAATTCCCCGATGATAATCTATCCATCAAACAAATCAAACAGTTTCTTGGGATTCTTAATTATCTCAGAGACTTCATCCTAAATTTAATAAAAAAGATAGCCCCACTAAGAGCACTTATAAAGAAAAATCCTCCACCATGGTCAAAAGAATAGACCGGAGTAGTTGTTCAACTTAAAAATAATTCTCAGAATCTCCCCACTTTACAAATTCCATCAATAAGAAAATAAATCCTCCAGATAGATGCAAGTGACCAATTCTGAGGAGCAATTCTTCTTAAAGAAGATGATCATAAGAAAAGGAGACTATGTGCCCATGCCAATGGAAAATTTACTGAAGGAGAATGCCATTATCATTCAACTTTCAAAGAAATCCTGGAGATAAAATATGGAATAAAGAAGTTTGAATTTCATTTAGTGGGACATCATTTTACAGTTGTTATAGATTGCTCATCTTTCCCTAAAATGCTTGAATTCAAGGGAAAAACTCTTTCACATCCACAGCTTTTGAGATGGAAAGACTGGTTCAGCAAGTATGATTTTGAAGTTGAACACATCAAAGGTGAAGATAATCTCATTCCTGATCTTTTGAGCAGACCTGCCATTTCCTTTGTAACAAAAAATCCCTATCAAATAGAGATCTTTCCTATGATCTTTATGTTCCAATCAGCCACTAATTTCCTTTTGGAAGTAATTCCACCTGAACTTTCACCATAAATTTCCCTTACAACCCTAACCAAAATAGCCTCAAAACATATCTTCAAGTATCAGTCCTTCTTGATAAAAACCCATGGACCAATTTTCGTTGAAAAACTTGGATTTCACCCCAAATATCCATTTACCTGTGTTTTTAATTTCCTTGATCAAGCTCCCAAAAAAGAACTCTATTGGCCAAAAGAGCTTCCAGTTTTATTTTGGTATTTATGCCATTTTCATTAGATAGCCTTTGATTTGTAGCCATTGAAGCTAATAAGATACCTTTAGCTAATAGAAGAATAATAAAGGACTAATCCTCATCTTGTAACATTTTTGAGATGGTTCCAAGAATTTCCTAGATGGAAGTCACGATTAACAAATGAAGCTTACACACAATAAGTTTCTTCAGCTAAGGATTGCCACTCCATAATCGTCTTCCACAGACCTTTTTTGAAAAATAGAGAAGAATTCAAACCAGTTCCTTATTTCAATGTGTATGGGACGTACCGATTTTCAATGGTTCACCATATAATTTTTGATGTAGCGGATCCATCTCCTTGGAGGGAATTTCAAAGATTCATGTTTCAAAAAAATGGGATCATTCCTTAGGAGATTTGACCTAAGATTAATGAAGATGCACCATGGGAAACATATCCATATGCTTATGGATAAAGTCTCATCGCAGATAAAGAATTTTGGATGAAAGCCAAGAATGAAGGAGCAAGTTCCAGCACAACATCAAGTCTAGCCCAAGATTAAGACCCAATAGATCAGAACTTTATAGAACCATGGAAAATTGCTGATCCAAGAAAGCCATACGCATGATTCTTAAAATCCTGACTCAGACAGTAGCTACAGTGGAGATGAAGGGAATCTGTCACCAAGTCACGAACCTATCATAAAATAGACTGGTCTTAATTAATGGTTTGTTTTAAAGTATCTTTAAATCAAGCAGGATCACTTCTCATGCTCTGCCTTTAGTTGTGTCGGGTTTAATTATTATCTTGTCTTGTATACTATAGTTTCAGCCATGTGTCATATTTATAAATAAATGTAAACTTTATAATCTCCATCTGATTGGCTTCCAACTGATCAGCTCATCTGATGTAGTAGTGCTCCTCATCACTACAAAAGGAGGTTTCAGTTTCGTTTGAAGGGCAGAGAACCCAATACAGACACTGCCTGATAAATAAAGACCTTGAATTTCTAAATATTTTTTTCTCTGAAGGTTTATTTTTAAGAATAATGGTCTTATCCCTACATAGTTGTTAATAAGTATGCTTTGTACTTGCCTTATTTAAAGATCTTGTACAATAGAAAGTTAACAATAGATATATGATTCAGTTTACCAACTCTATTAAGATTACAGTTTGATTGTGTAAATCCCAGTTGAACATAAAAAGGGGACAGGCTAAATTGGCCGAAAATTGGTTGTTGTGTGATATAAGTACAACTTAAACTAGTCCATGATATGTTCATTCTTGGATTACACTATTAAGCTTAAAAATTAAAAAAAGGGCAAGGAAGTAAAAAAGCTTAGGTAAAAGTGTAATATATGAACCATGAGTGTATTTCAGTAAATAAGTTTTAAAATTGGGTATTTTTGGTAAACTTCTCAATAATAAAATACAAACTTAAAAATTCTACATTGAGAGCCCATTTCACAGTCAAACTCAATTTCTTCTTTTTGGTAATTGCAACAAAGTTTTTTGTTGTTGGTGGAGCCATGGGAGCTTTAGGGTTTATACGAAAGGCGACAAAGATGATGTTGCAGCCACCATTTTCTTCCTCTTCTTCTTCCTCTGCTAGATTTTGATTTCTTGGAAGAACTAAAAAATATGTAAGTTTTTCATCTAGTACAAAGTATCATGTCTTTGAAGTAGAGCCACAATCCTTATCATCGCCATTGTTATTGCTTCACGATAAAACTGAGTATATAAGTGATACCAAAGACACGTGTTTCTGGTTCTATAGCCTTGCAGAGAATAAAGTTGTACACTTTATGAAGTAGGGGCTGCCGGAGTGGATCTTTAATTCGTACTGATGTGGTTCCTTATAAGGCTAGTTAGGTTTTATAAAATTTCATGATGATTATGTAGTTTCTTTAGTTGATTTATTTCCTTCTCCAACTTCTGCTCAAATTATACCATTACCTAAGAATGACAGCTTTAGTTTTAACGCTTATTGGCTCAAGAATTTCTTTAGAAAAGTGGGCTTACATAAGAAGATCGCTATGTCATCTTCTCCAAACGAGAAAGATTAAACTGTAATGTTTATTGGTCATGGAGATGCAATACGTTGTGCAATTGGAGACTCGAACTGGACATAATTAAAACATAAATTATCAAGCTATAATGTTAGAGATGTGATACATTGTACAATTAGAGACTCCAAGTGGACAACATTAAAGGATAAATTAAGAAGTTATAATGTTGATATTATGTATTCTGAAAATCGCAAAATATTTTATGTCCTCGATTCAATTAGAAATATCGATCAATTGCGTTTAAATGAAGTTGATAGAAATCGTGATCTCAAACACCTTGGATCTTTAGAGGCCCTACACGGTGCTCTTGTTAGCGGCAGGTACTTAGTTGAATCACTTGAAAAATATATTCTAGTGGTTGAGAGATTTCAGTTGGCATACAAAACTATGTGGTTTGATGTTTGGAAGGTCAATTTTGAAAAAATGATTGTGCAGCCTATGGAGTGTCTAGGTGATAATATGTTGTTTCTTGGTGGTAACGAGTCGTTCTCTGTCTCAGCTTCAGACTATCCTGGGTTAAGGCCAAATTCCATTTACTTTGTTTATGATTATCAACGTTCACTATTGTGTAATTCTTCAGGATCACTTTATTGGGATCATAACACTGGTGTTTACAGTCTTGAGGATCACAGTATCTCAACACCCCTCTTTGACCCTTTAAAGTTCCGCAACGATTGTTATCCTGCTATTGTTTGGGTCTTACCTAACCCAGAATGAAATTTGTATATTGAAGGCATTGATGAGATGCAAATGAATGACGTGCAAGTTCCTTTGACTCGATCTATCCCGTAATCATCGTCCCATGATAGTTTTTCATCAGCTTCAAGGCCATCAAAACTACCGTCCAATGGAGGTAAAAACAGAACCACTTATGATATTATTGCTGATGAACTTCCATCAAAACTACCTTCTAATAGAGGTAAAAACAGAACCACTTCTCATATCATTGCTGATGAGCTTCCATCAAAACTATTTTCCAATGGAGGTAAAAACAGAACCACTTCTCATATCATTATTAATGAACTTATGGAAGTAACTTCTTCAATGAAAGAAATTGCACGTGCGATCATAACAACTAACCATTGTATATACATTGCAAGTGAAATTACAATAGAGTTAAAAAAAATTAGGATTAGAGAAGTGGGAGTTGATGGATGCCCTTGACTTTTTGAAGGATAATGAGCATTTGGTTGATGACATTAAACTTGATTGGTTGAAAAGGAAAATGAAAATATATATCTAGACTATAATATTAAATTAAATTTGTTAGAATTTTTTTACAACAGTCGTAAGACTTTAAGTTATTTTTAAATTATGAAACATTATAAGACTTTTATTATTATTATTACTATTATTATTATTGTTGTTGTTATTGTTATTGTTATTATTATTATTATGCTATACACACACACATATATATAGAGGTAATGAAGAGAAGAGCTGGAAACTAATCTAATGGACAAACAAAGATTGAATATGCCCCTCTACCATATCTGTACAAATAGAATAGTGCATTTATACAGAATGGTAAAGGGACCCCTCTTCGATCGATAATCGTAAAAATGACTATAAAATTGAAGGGAAATTTCTAATGCTTACCAATTCGATCTTGTTGCCCCCAGTAACAAACATGCGTGAACCATTTCATATATATA
>CATIWM010322145.1:0-18910 GCA_949671775.1 Mallotus repandus | reverse complement strand
TCTTGATGTTTCACTTGCCAACATGTTTAATACTGATGATTTTTTCTTGTCTAAGGTTAATGCAATAGAATCTGACTTTGCCTACTTGTGTGATGTGTTTCTTAACGGTTATTTTGTTTGTGATGATCACTTCATGCATATATTTAACATTAATTCAATGCAAACTAAATCATTTAATTTAGGCACATATAATAATCCTTAGAATATACTTATTACTTCTAATTTGAATCCTGATGAGAGAATAAGAATAGAAGAAACATTAAGAAAAAGACAGAAAGTATTCGCTTGGGGTTATGAGGATATGCCCGAAATTGATACGGAGATTGCAGAACATAAAATCCCTACATATCCTCACATTACGCCAGTAAAGCAGAAGAAGAGAAGATTTCGGCTGAAATGGGCTCTTCTAATAAAAAAAGAAAAAGTAGAGAAGCAGTTGAAAGTAAAGTTCTTGGAAGTAGTGGACGATACCCAATGGCTAGCCAATATAGTACCAGTTCCCAAAAAGGACGGAAGGGTTAGAATGTGTGTGGATTACTAAGATTTGAACAAAGCCTACTTGAAGGATGATTTTTCTTTACCGCATATTGACACTCTAGTTGATAGTGCAACATCGAGTGCTATGTACTCCTTTATGGATTGTTTCTTAGGGTACAACGAGATCATGATGACGGTAATAGATAAGCTAAAAACTTTGTTCACTTTCGAATGGGGCGTCTACTGTTATTAGGTCATGCCATTTGAATTGAAGAATGCAAGAGCTACCTATCAGAGGGTGGCCACCACTCTACTTCACGACATGGTCCTCAAAGAAATAAAAGTATATGTGGACAACATGATGGTGAAGTCTCTAACACGGGAAGGAAACTTTGAAGCTTTAGATAAATTCTAAGCCGGAGCTGAAAAGTACAATCTCAGGTTGAACCCAAAGAAGTGTGTATTAGGGGTGACCTTCGGAAAGTTATTAGGTCACATTTTCAGTCAGAAATGGATTGAAGTGGATTCAAATATGGTTAAAGCGATCCAAGAGATGCCCGTGCCAAAGAAAGAAAAAGGAGTTAGAGGGTTCATTGGACGATTACAATACATCAATAGGTTCATAGCCAAGTTGACCACCATTTGTGAGCCGATCTTTAAGCTCCTAAAAAAGAATCAGCTGATAATTTGGGATGACAAGTGTTAGCAGACTTTTGAAACTATCAAGAGTTATTTGATAAATCCTCTAGTACTACAACCGCTAAGGCCGGGTAAACCATTAATTCTTTATCTGACGATCGAAAGGGAAGTAGTGGGTGCAATGTTAGCCCAATAAAGCAATGGGAGATTTGAGCATGCTATATATTACCTGAGGAAGAAGCTCTTGCCTTATGAGGCAAATTACAGTCTAGTAGAGAAGATATGTCTGGTTGTGATTTAGGCTATGAAGAAGCTTCGACATTTCTTCCAGTCAAACAGGGTTCAAGCCGTTTCAAAACACGATCCACTCAGATACCTTCAACAAACTCTGTCACTTACAGGAAAATTGGCTAGATGGTTGGTTTGGCTTACAGAATTCAACATAGATTATGTGGCAAAGAAAGTGGTGAAAGGAAGGGTGTGGCAGATTTCTTGGCTCAGAATCTGGTGGATGACGGACATGAATGGGAGTTGGAGTTTCTAGATGAGCATCTAAGGGCAATCAAAATCCAAACATGAAAACTGTACTTCGATGGGGCTGTCAATAGTAAGAGAGCAAGTATAGGTGTAATTCTAATCTCACCAAAAGGAGAAATGATCCTGATGGCAAAATGGTTAGAATTTGTAGTCACCAATAATCAAACTGAATACAAAGCCCACATTTTTTGTTTGAAGGCACTCTGGAATTTGGGGGAAAATGTGTACGGAGACTCCATGTTAGTAGTTAAACAGATCTTCAAATAGTGGAAAGTGAGAGAAGATAAGCTGAGACTGTATTGGGACTATTTAACTATCATTTTATTAGCTTTTTCTCAATGCCAAGTCATTCATTTACCACGAGAAGATAATCAGACGGCAAACGAGCTCGCCACTTTAGCTTCTACTTAGGAAGGAGAAAAACAGACAAAAGTCAAACCTTTGATTTTGGTAAAATCTCAAATCCCATGTTATGAAGAAAAAAGGGTGATGTTGGTTGACCCTATAGAAAATTTTTGGTTCTACAATTTATAGCAGTATTTAGAAATGGGATAGTTTCTCGAAGATGCTGATAGGAAAGAAAGAATGTCTCTCTGAATGCTGTCTCGCCAATTCATCAGTCATAATGGAATGTTGTATAAAAGAGCACCTACAAGAGTACATTTGAGATGTGTGGATAGGAATGAGGCTTAGAAGCTTATGGAAGTGGTTCATGAAGGAGTATCTGGTCCGTATATGAAGGGAATGACCCTGCCAAGAAAATAGCTCGTCAAGGCTACTTTTGGTTAATAATGGAAATAGATAGCTTGAAATTTGTTAAGAAATTTCATAATTGCCAATCATATGGTGATGTTAGTCATTTAACCTCTATGGAGCTTTAAGGGATGACTTCTCCTTGGCCATTCGCAGTTTGGGGAATTGATATCATAGGGGAAATAAGGCCGAAAGCATCAAATGGTCATCATTACATTGTGGTGGCTATCAACTACTTCTCTAAATAGGTTGAGGTGGAATCATTTGCTACTATTGGATCAAAGCAAATGGCAAGGTTTATTGAGAAGAATATAATTTATATATACAAATTGCCTCACTATGTGGTCTCCGACAATGGCGTTCAACTCTGAGCTGAGACAGTAGCTTTGCTAAAAGAATACAGGATTGAGCATCATAGGTCATCTCCATACAGGCCACAAGCAAATGGCATAGTTGAAGCCTCAAATAAGAATGTGAAAAAGATCTTGTCCAAGATGTTGAAAAAGTAACGGGATTGGTTAGATTATCTGCAGTTCGCATTATGGGGGTATAGAACCACTACCAGAACGTTGACTAGGGCTACTCCATACTCTTTAGTCTATGGATGTGAAGTCGTATTGTCAATAGAGGTGGAAATTCAGTCACTAAGACTTCTTTTAGAGTCTAAAATTCTCAAATATCAGTGGGTAGAGAGCCGGTTAGCATAACTAAAACTGTTAGATAAGAAGAGAATGAAAGCTATATATCACTCATAATTGTATCAAAAAAGAATAGCTCAAGCTTACAACAAGAAGGTTAAGTAGGGTAAAATTAAAGAGGGTGATTTAGTACTGAAACTGATTAGGCCGATTATGATGGATCTATAAGGAAAATTCAAACCAAACTGGGAAGGTCCATACCTGGTGAAGAAGTTATTCTCTAAGGGCACCGCTATACTTTCAGATCTAGATGGGAGTGAGTTCAGAGAGCCCATCAACCTAGACAAGCTAAAAAAGTACTTTCCGTGAAGTCTTGCTAGGGAGAAAACCTCAAAGAGGCTGCTTAGGCAAAAATAAGAGACAGAAAAATGAAAAAAAAATTAAAAAGTCATGCTAGATTGAAAACCTTGAAAAAGGCGGTCTAGGAAAAAATTAAGGACATAGAAAATGAGAGAGAAAGAGGAAAAAATAGTCAATTGGAAAACTTGCAAGGGCAAGTCAACTGGCGACAGGAGATGTATTAGAAGTAAAATGTATAGTCACTTTGTACTTAAGTTAAATAAAATGGTTCACCTTTGTTACTGTTAAGCATTGTATTAAGTATTTATTACAAACTGCTTAACTGAAAAGGAAATTTCATCTAACAAGAAGCAAAATAAAGATTAAATTACATAAGCTAATTTTGTCTTCTTCTCCTTTAAACCCCTTGGGTACTCGATGCCTGCAGTACTCTTATCCTTCTATTTATCGTAAATTCATTTGTCTCTGTCTGTTGCAACTAAATCCACTCCTTGTACTGATCATCAATAGACATATCTCCGTTATAGTCGATGCGCCTTAGGATGGTTCTGTGAGGCCAAGTTTCTACCAGGTTATCGAGAAAGTATTGGGAGAGAGGTCCTGGCTCAAATTCATGGACTGGACCTACAATTAGCTGATTCTGCCTATATTGCTTGCAAAGTGGTGCAGGGTTGTCGAAAGTAGCAAAGTGGAGACTAGCTATGGGGACACAGTGGGTGTAAGATCGAATAGTCATATGTTGCAATCTCCACCAGGGGCACATCCACTGGATCATAGTATTAGGAGATGTGGCTAACTAGCTTTGAACATCTTCCGGAATGGGGTGAAGTCTTCAGGTACGATAATGTTTAGCTTTGTGATGTGCAATGTCTCTTGAAGGCTTAAGCAACCTCAGTTTTTCATAAAACCATGCCTGTCTAGTTTATAAATAAATAAAATGACAAGAAAACAGTAAGTAAAGAGAGAAGAGAAAGAAGCTAACTTCCCGTAGCAGTGAACTTCCAAAAAATCGTCTGATTTTTACAAAGTTATCTAACCCGATGATGGTCTCTGCTAAGATAAGAGCAAAAGGGTTGAGACCCATTTCCACTTGATCTAGAATGTGGAGAATCTTTGAATCATAGTTACCAGAAAGGGAAACTAGTAAGAACTGAGCATATAGACAAAGAGCGATCATCTGAGGCTAATATACTTCACTGCTATCCACAGTTATAGCAACTTCAAGAAGAGAGCTTATCAAAATTTCCTTATTGAAGATGTGACGAAGAGAAGCCTAAGGAGAAAGGTTGAATAGCCTGGCCATTTGATACTGAATAAAATGCAAATCCGGGGTCTGAACCGAAAGAACTACAATTTGGCAAGTAGAATCCAGTTGAGAACCCAAGATAGCTTTGAATTCCTCTAGCAAGGGGCATAACTCCACTGTGTTGAACCAAAAGACATGTTTCTACGGATCCAAAATTAAGCAAGAATATGGAGAAATGGGAAGTTGATCTTCCTGGCATGCATGGATCGAAAAACCGATAGATGAAATGGCTTTAATCTTGCCCATGATCTACCATAGGGGTGTGAATCGGATGGGTTCGGAAGTGTGAGTATGATAACTGTGTGGGTTTGGGTTGGATAAAAATGGGCACCAAATCATAACCAGCAAAGAATGGATATTTACGGGTCAGAAAATTGAAAATTTTCAGGTATAGTCAGATAGTGAACTCGAGTTGGGCCTTAAAAATTAAAAGTTCTTAACAAATTGGGTCGAGCCTATCACAAAATATAGGGTCGAACCCATATAAGTACAAAATGTATTTATAAGGCCTTTGGCCCAAAAAAAAAATTTGATTCCAACCTAATTATGGGAATCATTCTTCGCCCTATGCAAAGTACACAAGCTATTCTCTTTCTATCATTCACAAAAAATTTACACCAATAGCAAAATAAAATCATAACTTGGTGAGTTTTGATGAGGAGTCTGTACAAGTCAAAAATAAAGGCAGATTGCAATCTTTCTTTGTATCCACAGATTAACACATCAATATCCACAGTTCACCCTGCAAAATTAAAAAGAGCAGATCAACTAAGTATAAAAAAATAAACAACTAACAATATAATTAACAACAAACAAGTGAGGCTCAGAAAAAAATTGTCATGTCATTGGATTATTACATGCTCAATTTCTGGCAACAGACTGCAAACCATTTGCTACCTAAGAAACACACAGTAGTGCCTTAAACCAATTATCAGATAATTTAGTGGAAGCTTCATCATCGCCTCATATAATGAATACGATTAAAGACTGTAACTAATACAGGCACCAAATTAGTGAATTGCAACACTTAAACCGTACACAATAGTTTGACATATGTTGGAAAGGATATTGATGTTGCAACACTTATAAGGCACAACAGGTGTCGCAGACTAAAGAAGCATTTGATGGCAACAAGTGGATGGCAAAAAATAGTAAGCAAAAAATCTCCAATATGATTATAATCCCCATAGGCAAATGAAAGACCACCAAGCCAACAATCAGTAAGCAACCAACAGATTACCAGTAAGTAACAAGCAACCAGCAAGGTAGCAAGCAACCAATACCAATAAGCAACCAACAAAAAAACAGCTAGCAAGTAACTAGCACTAGCCCACAGCAACAGAAAGCGAAAATAAGTTCAGAAAGTGTTAAGGTAGAGCTTCTAAAAAAATAGGTCACAAAATTCTACTTGGATAGGTAGGGCAGGACTAACACCCAATGGTGGGAGATCTGTTTCAAAAAATAAGGAAAAAATGCCATAAGAAAGGAAGAAAAAAATATATAATATGAAAAATGTTAAAAAAAAAAATAACACCTTTCTCAAATTCTTCTAATTCTTCAAGTGATTCTTCAACTGAAATGTGGTGTTGGTGAGGCTTTTTAAGCCAATCCTGAGTGCAAATCAAGGCCTCAACAAGTTTTGGTATTAAACAACTTTTGAAAGAATCAAGCACTCGACCACTGGTGCTAAAAGTTGATTCATATGCAACTGTAGAAAGTGGGATGGCTAATACATCTCGAGCCATATTTGAAAGAATGGGAAATCTCTCTGAATTGAGCTTCTACCACCTCAACAGATCAAATTTCCCCTCATCTGAATCTTCTGATGCTGACTCATATAAGTATGCATCAAGTTCATTCTTTTTTTAGCTTCCACCAATTATGCTCTCTAATTTCTATTGCTTAAATCGAGCTTTTAGCACCAAAATGTGTTTGGTACTTGATTGGAAATCAGTTGATGTCACAGTTTGGCTTCCACCAGTTATGACATTAGAGGTTGAGGGATTTGATGCTTCATGTGTAGTTTTATAATCCTCAAATAACTCATAAAGAGCATCTTTAACATCAATGAATAGGCTAAGTCCAACTGAATCCCCATTAACAGTGTTTCAAGCAAATTTCAGATAATCTAATTTGTCTCTTGGATCCAGAACATAAGAAATAAAAATGAGATAGTTCATTTTATCTGGATCCCCCCAGTATATGTGAAATTTGGTTTTCATGCTAAGTCCCACAGACCTCACATTCACAGTTTTAGATTGATTGGCATCAGTGAGTGTACAAAACAGGTCAACTATTTCAGTGAAAAAGGTATTGGTAGTCACATACTGAGAACTAGAGATTCTCAGTGTCAATTTGTAAAACTGTTATAAGAATTGAACCAGATGCTTGGCACATTGCCAGTCAGAGTAATCAGGAATATCATCACCTAGGTTAGACCGAAAACTTGACCCATTTTCTTCATACTTTTTAAAAAAAATTTCATAAATTAAAGCAGTTTTCAACATCAAATAAGTTGAATTCCACCTAGTTGCAACATCAAGGAAAAGAGAAGTCTTAGATTCAATACCAATTAAGTTTGAAAAGTCTTTAAATTTCTATAATCTAGATGGAATATTCCTGATGTATCTACCAACCTCCCTGATTCTTTTAACAGATAGATTTAAGTCCTTTAACCCTTCATGCACAATTAAGTTCAAAACATGAGTAACACATCTTATAGGAGCATATTTAACTCTAACCTCACTAGCCCCCAACTCATTAATTTCTTTTTGAAAAAAGACATAGTAGTATCATTACATAAAGCATGATCAAGAGTCACAGTGAAAACATTTTTCAAACCCCATTTAAGTAAAGATTTCTCAAGTGCCTTAGCAATGTATTCACCCCTATGTGAACTCATAGGCACAAATGCAATAATTTTTTTATGGAGCTTCCACTCGTTATCAATAAAATGAGCAGTTATGGATGTGTAATTAATTCTTTGGTTTGAATTCCATGTATCTATTGTAAGACAGACTCTTTGACAGTTTGTTTTGAAATTTTTTTTCAAATTAAGCCTCTCTTCAGCAAAGATATTGAAGATATCTCTAGTTAAAGACCGCCTAGATGGTATTTTAAAATGAGGGCATGCAACACTCATGAACTGATTAAACCCAACAGACTCAACAAATCTACTAGGCAACTCATAAGATGTAATCATTTTAGCAAGGGCTTTCTTAATTAAATCCTGGTCAAATTTTCAGGCCCCAACTACTCTAACATCAAGGTCAGATACATTAGAATCAAGTTGAAAAGTGAGAAGTAATTATGTTCTGGTATCATGAGGGTTTTTGGCACGATTAAACATGTGGTTCCTCAATGATGAAGTGCCATGTTTTTTAGTTTCAACACCAATTTGTTTACCACAATAAATGCATTTGCCTTTTTTTAAGTAATCTTTCTCCCTTACCTGCTCAAAATGTTCCCAGACTGCTGATCTAGTTTTATATTGCTTGCTTTTTTTTTTATTTCCCCCAGGTTGCTCTAATGAAGCAATTGATTGACTGCTGCTGATCAGGAGTAGCAGTCTAGTCCTGGAAAACTTGAGTTGCTTCTACTTCATTATTAGGAGCCGTAGGTTCACCAGTAGCAGTTGATCTGCCACTGACATCCGTGGGGGTGTCCAAGTACAAAAGTGAAACACACATAACAAAGCAATTAACAAGTCATACCAATTAAGCAAATTGAAGTTAAAACAAAAAAGATAACACAACAGAACTATAAAACAACATGTATAAATGGTAATAACAAAGTAATAACTTAAAATAAATTACATAAAACAAATTAACTTAAAAAAATTTTAAAAATAATTTATTGTTATTAACTTCAATTAAATAAATTAATTTATAAATAATTTTTTTATTAAAATTATATTACTCAATTCATTTTTAAATAAACCATTATTATTATTATATTTATAATTTTTAGCATTTTAAAATGAATAAAAATAAGAAATATATAAATATATAAATTTTTTACATAGATATTAAAAAAATTAAAATCTAATATTTAATATACAACATAAATATTCATACAAGTTATAAAATAAATTAATATATTTTTAAACTAAATAAATAATAATCAAAAAAATTATTTTTTATAAAAATGCTATTTTTAAACTAAATCAACACAAATAGAAATAGAACAGATCGATTGAGAACCTTACACAAATTTAACAGATCCATTGAGATGCATCCGATGTAACTAATACAATAGATCCATTAAGATCCATTACGATCCAGTGATCCACAGTCCACACAGTATTAAAATAAATTTGTAATAATATAGTAAAAAACTCATAAATCATTAAATCATACCATTGATTTAAGGGGTGACAACAAATAGTTCAGATTCAAGAGCTTCCACCGTCGCTTGTGACTTAATCACAGGGCATCCAATGATCAACCGATAGCAAAAATTAAGGCTTCCACCTTATAAATCTCCAGTTTCAATATCAACATGCAGCCACATCAAGACCAAAAAAAGTTAACAAAACCCCAAATTAAAACATATTAATAAACATGCAAATAGTTATTAATCAAAAATTCAATTTTTACCAAAAAAATTATTGAATCGATGTGATTTGCCACCCCTTATATTTTGTTACATCAAAAGAAATGAAAATGAGATGCTTGATGTCGATGATGGACAAGAAGGAGCATAACTGAAACTAGATTAGTCTGGTACATTACACTATCAAAGATCGAAGATAGTGTCAAGTAACATATAAGATAAAGAGATTTAAGCAGATAACTAATGGATTCAGTGTTAGAATGATAAGATTTTGTTTTAGAATGAAGAGATTTGAAGATTAATCCATGGGATTTAGGGTTAGATGGGAGGCGCAACGAGAGAGGAAAGAGAGAGAGGCGGCTGCGAAAATGAGAGAGTGAGAGTGAAATGAAGTAGGTTTAGGGTTATTAGAGTTTAAGATGAATACATAGTCAATTGAATTAGCAAAGTTTAGTTTGTTATATATATATATATATATAATTTAAAAAATATTCAAAAATCGGGCGGGTTTGGGTTTTGATCCCCCTCCACCAACCCGCTATTCAAAACCCACTTTTGTCTCCCCATCTCCACCGACCTACATCACGCCCACCCGATCTTACCAAATCACTGCCTCTCTTCAGTTCAGGTTGGTTCAGAAATTTAGGTCCAGGCGGTTTGTGCACAACCCTAATCCACCATCTAAGTTTTTCAGTATTGGTTGTAGTTATTTCAAGCTTCTTTCAGTCATTTTGGAAGCATAGAATGCAATTCAGAAAGGGAGAATGGAGAAGAAATTCGGAAGAAGGAAGTTAAGGATTTTAGAGAAAATTGAGGATTTTTATAAGCTGTAGAATATGTGTATAGAGGCGATCGCCTCTACGAATAGGCGACTCCTCTACTTTATAAGACGATTCTCCATCGCCTCTTCACAAAGAGGCACATCTCTGTGAAGAGGCAATCGCCTTTCCAACAGTGTGGGAGGCACTGTTTCCATTATTACAAAGTGATTGTATTGTGCATTTAAGATCCTATCATCAAAGAATGAAATTTATGTAATAAAAATTGCTCCTCAATTGATTCAAAATACAGTCAACTGAATTCAAATTATTGTACGATCCATCCAGGGAAAAATATGAAAATCCTAAAGTAAAATTCAATTCAAATGGTAAAAGAACAACCGAGCAGAACAACAAAATTATTTCTAATCTATGGTCCGATCCTAACAGACATCTGTTGCGTCTTTTCACTCCTCGTCGTCTCTGTGATCATTACCCTCATCAGCAAGGTCATCAGCGTGATCATCATCCTCATCGCCACTCTCATCGCTAGCAGGCTCCTTGTCATCATCGCTAGTAGGCTCTTCCTCATCATCACCAACCTCAGCATCATCGTCATCATCCTCCTCCACCTGAAGGGCCGCTAGCTAGCACTCAAGAGCGGTGACCCTGGCCTGACTAGCATCATATTAATCCTATCAAAATAGAATAAGAAAGGTAAGAAATCATGAAAGCATGCATACATGTAGAAATAGGTAATGAGTATTACCTTCCACTACTAAGTCATCCGATTCATATACTCTCCCTGACCTCGGGGTATCTATAGCAGAGTTTAATTATCAAAATTAATCTTATGTTAAGCTAAATTCAGAAAACAGATTATGAAAGGAAAGAACTCACATGCGTAGAGGCCTTTAGAATGAATACTGGCTCTATGCTTATGGCCGGTGTAAGAAACTGACGAGATAACTCGCCTGAAGGTAGCCAACATCAGATCATCAAATCTGGAGGAGTAGTAAGCATACTAGCAACCACCTGCAAACTAGAACTAGAGCTGGGAGCGCTACTAGGAGGTGGTACCCTAGTTGAGGTATCCTCATCATGAGGCTCAATGCAAGGACGCTGGGAGGGCCTCTCTTGCACAATAGGCCTAGGCCGGATAACTGGTGCTCTAACTAGAGCCTGAAAAAAAGAAGATAAAATCAAAAAGAGGGTGTCTGGAGATAAAAAGTGCGAAGATAAATGCTTAATGAAATTATTTGTTTACCAGGGATATAGATCTGGGAAAAGGTACTCTCTGCAGGAGATGAGTCCGTGCAAAATCCATATAGTGAGACTTCCTACTCTTGCAGTAATTGTCAACATCATATCCCTTAACAGCCTCATCCAACTCATCTCCCTCTAGTAGGTGTCCCCATAAAATCTCATGGGGAGGAGGAAGAGGTGGTCGTCTCGCCCGAGCACCCCCACGCCAGGCTTGTATCCTCTCACTGAGGTACCATACCTTGCAGTCAGGTCCTCGGAGTAGCACCCTCTTTTAAGATAGAAGGATCGAGAGGAGCATGGCTGGTGTCCATCCAACCTGAGGACCTCATAAATCTGGGCATAGTTGTGAAAGAAAATCAATAAGTGAGATAAATTTAATTAACAATTATGATATTGATTACAATTATACTGCAGGTACCATACCTCATCAGGCATCAGAGTGTTCAACCTTTCATGGTGGATTTTCACACGAGTAAGGGCCCTCCTCCATGCATGACTGGCACCCCACCTTGCCATGGCTGGGAAGGGAGTATCTCGAACACAAACTATCCCAGTGACCAACTCTAGCTCCAGAGTCCAATCCTACGAAAGAAATAAAAAATCATTGATAAATCATGGTAATAATTTCCAAGGATGAATCAGATGAAAGAAAAGAGAAAATGAAAATACCATAATAGCATGCCAAAAGCTGCAGAATCATCTCACTCCTTGAACTATCTTATCTATACTCTTATACAAAAAGGCCAGAGCACAGCTCCCCCAATCAAATGTGGCCACTAGGTCTAGATCCCTTGGAGGTGGCAAAAATATCAAATCAATGGATCTAGCTATGTCGGCAAAGAGAGTGGTGCCCAACAGATACACTAAGAATGCCCGTACCACCTGATCAACAACTCAAGGAGCGGTAGCCGCTACTTCTCTCTCTCAGGTATAGTGACTCTTAATAGATTCAATCTTGATAGTATCGGTCCCCTTCATGTTTAGGACTATATCGAGTAACTGCTCAAAGTAAGCAAGGCAGTCAGGTGACATCTTGTGCAAGCTAGTGTCCAAAGGGACAGAATCTCCCACACACGGGATTCCAGTGACAGCAATAAATAAAATAGGGTCTAAAGTGAACTCACCAAAGGGGAGATGAAAGGTGTGTATGGTGTCAGACTATCTCTCTAGTAAGGTGTGTAAAGGCTGTTAGTCAGTCCACCTCTGAGTATCCGGGAGAGCCAAAATGAAATCTGAGAACCTGGTGTCGCGAATACGAGCCTTGATCTTGTCCAGGAAGCTGTCATACCAAATACGTGCGCCACTAAAGTTCCCAGCACCTTTGAAAGTGTGGGAATCATGCTATAAAGAAATAGGGAGTTAAATTATTGATTATACGCATAAAAGCTTGAATTTTTGTAAAACACTGTCGAAGAGGCGATCGCCTTTATGAGTTGAGTCTGTCGCCCTTTCGTAGTGGCGTCGCCTCCTTCTCAGGAGGTGATTGCCTCCTAAAATTTCACTTTGACACTAAAGAGGTGACGCCTCCTCCCTATGAGGCAATCACCTTTTTCGATGAGGCAATCACCTCAACAAAGAAGCGACACCTCTTTGTGTCAGCAATCTGATACAATTCTTTGAATTTGACCATTTTTTCGGTTCAATCATATTCATTTCAATTTTTGATGATAAATTCATGTTTATAAACATCTCGATGTCATCTTATCCTATTTGCTGAAAAACCAAGTAAAATTAGTTACTAACCTCTCCTGTAGCCAATCCACAAAGATGAGATCGCATGTCCACCAAGAGAGGGATGTCATCCCCGATACTAAGTCTGAAACTATGTAGAGGATGTACTGGAGGAGTAATAGGATCCCAAGCAGGCAAATCTAGAGTCCACGCTGTGTCCATAGCATAAAGAAAAGCTTGAAAAGTGAGGAAGAAAAGAGAGGAAAAGAGAGAAAGGGTGTGAAAGCAAAAGTGAATGTAAACCTTTTTAGAAAAGAAATGAAGTATTTATAGGAGAGGAAAGGAAGTGAGCCAGGCCACTTTGCGGCTTGATTGAGATAGGAGTATCTTGCCATATGTGGGTTCCAAGGCTGATGGCCCATTAGATGTGTATTCCCTAGTGGAGGCCTAAAAAAAATTAAAAAATTACAAAAATAAAGAATTGTTATTCCACTTCTCGGGTGTATCCCAAAATTGATAATGAAGAATTAAAGATTTTTTTATCAAAGTATTAGTGCTAAGAGCATTAGGTTGGGTTGTATCCCCGAAGTGCGCATTTCAAGGATGTCTGGTCGGGTTTGAATCCTCAAAGTGTATCTTCCTTTTCAAGGATGTTTGGCCCGGTTTGAATCCCCGAAGTGCATCTTCCTTTTCAATGATGTCTGGTCAGGTTTGAATCCTCGAAGTGCATTTACTTTTTTCAAGGATGTATGGTCGGGTTTGAATCTCTGAAGTGTATCTTCCTTTTTAAGGATGTCTGGTTAGGTTTGAATCTCTGAAGTTCATCTTTTTCTCTACTGAGCGAAGTTTTAAGTCAGAAAGTCTCGAGATTCATGTTTAACTATAATGAGTAACTAATCGGGCCAGAAAAATCTGAGGAACACGGTTACGTTTCACCTCTTTGTCTACTGAGAGAAGTTTCACGTCATAAAGGCTCGAGATTCATGTTCAACTATAATGAGTAACTGATCGGGCTAGAAAAACCTAAAGAACATGGTTATGTTTCACCTCTTTGTCTATTAAGTGAAGTTTCGCAACAGAAAGGCTCGGGATTCACATTCAACTATAAGAAGTAACTGATCAGGCTCGAAGAACTCGAGGAACACATTTATGTTTCACCTCTTTGTCTACTAAGTGAAGTTTCGCATCAAAATGGCTCGGGATTCACTTTCAACTATAATGAGTAACTGATCGGGCCACTAGAAAAACTGGAGGAATACGGTTATGTTTCACCTCTTTGTCTACTGAGTGAAGTTTTGTGTCAAAAAGGCTCAGGATTCACGTGCAACTATAATGAGTAACTGATCGGACCTGGAAAACCCGAGGAACACGATTATGTTTCATGTCTTTATTTACCGAGTGAAGTTTTGTGTCAGAAGGGCTCAGGATTCACGTTCAACTATAATGAGTGGCTAATCAGCCAGGAAAACTCGAGGATCATGGTCACATTTTGAGTTAAAGTTTGACCTTTCGAGTTTGAATTTCCGAAACGGACGACCCAAGTAAAGCTTGCAGGTCAGGTATGTCATCCTTACTGTTTATTGTACACATTGCTTTTTCAAAAATCCATTTCATAAATCCATTTTTGAAAAACTAAGGGGGAAAATTATGGACACTCTCAGTTTGATTGACCCACAACGAAAGCCCAATGATGAGACAATACAAGTTTTTGGTGCAAGAGGGACTCAAAAGCTTCCCTAGAATGAACCCGAGAGCTCGAAACTCTAAAATCAAGCCTAGAACTCTAGAACTCAGCCTGAATCCTCAAACCCAAGCCTTTGTGCCTAGGACCAAGCCATTCTAGGCCAGGCCTAGGTGAAGAGGCGGGCATCGGTGAGGTGACGCCTAATCAAAGAGGCGGTGCTTTTGTATAACCGACCTCTGCATGCATTTAATGTCATTAATGGCTTTATTAAGTAGAGAAGGACCTACCATATCACACACCTGGAGATTTTGGACGTAAAAACATGACTTTTAAGGCAAGAAAAGGCAAGAAAATCTAGGAAAATTGGGAGAAATTATGGTTTTTTTTCTTCAGTTTGATTTTTGGAAAATTGAAAAATAAGGGGTTAGAGACTTAAGGAGGAGTTTAGAACTAAAAATAAACGGAGGCCATTTTGAAAGAAAATAAAATTGTTTTTGAAAAAACCAGGAAGAAAAAAAAAGAAGAAAAAAGAAGAAGAAGTAGAAAAATAGAGATTGAAGCTTAAGAGGAATTTCTTAAGAAATGAGAGAAAAATTGTTGCACTCAACACATTAGAACCAAGTAAACTTAGCTCTGAGGGCTCAGTTAGGAGCATCAAACTCATCCAAATTTAGTGAGAATCCTTGTTTTCAAGCTTTAAGTTGCTTATTTTCTATAAAAACCATCAAACTCTTGACTTTTGCATTTGTTTTATGTTTATTGCTTGCTTGATATCGTGTTAATGGCCTAAACATGTGAATTATTGAGTTTTAAGTTGTTGGTTTATACATATTTGCATGTATGCTTGAATTACTTAGGAATTAAGAAAGATGTAAAACTATGTATTCTTATTGAAGTGGCGACATCTCTTCAATGAGACATCATCTCTTCTTGATGTGGCAATTTGAAATCGCCTCTTGATCAGGAAGCGATGCCTCTTTAAAGAGGTGATCGCCTCCCTGCCAGAGTCCTACAGAAGTCTGCTTCATTTTTTGTATCCTTTTGATTTATTTTTGATTTTTGATACGTTTCTACTGTTTTACATCTTCAATATTGCATGAGATTGCCATGATATTGGGTATGCTTGAGTAATCAATTCATGTATAGATGAATATTGACGCTTATTTTATGCAAATTAAATTCATTCTTTTGTAAATGAAATTGTTATTTTGAGATGAAACAAATCATTGTTTGTTGTAGGGATTTTTAATCACTAAGTAATTAGTGTATTAATTAGTTCTTGAGATGTTTTACTTGAATTCATTATCGTTGTAATTGTATAAAACGTTGTAATCTTTAATCCTTTCCCCATTTGTTTTGAATGTATGATTGTAAATTCATTATTATTTTCCTTCAATGTTAAGGTAATAAATATGCAAATAGGATTAATGTGCAAACTTGAGCTAAAGTAAAAATCGAAAATGATTGCAATCAACAAATAACAAGGAAATAATTCAATAATTAAAGGTAATAAAATGCAAAACACACACGCAAGCCAACCGCAAGGTTGGGTGAGCATTCAAAGGCCCATACCCAATTTTTGAACCCGAACTTTGATGACAGTTTTTGGGAACCTCCGTGGAATCCAGTTGTTGTATAGTGTGTCCCGGCTTTCCCCTTGGTGGCGACTCCATCTCCATTTTGGGCTCCAAGCACATTATGTATTTCCTAACAAGCCCTGAGCTTGTACAGTGCCGTGGTCGCCAAATACTTGGACGCGCAACTAACCCCGCCGTCTACATATAATAAGAACTAAAATTTATTTTTTTTATTTTTAAACTAGTGACAGGTTAATTGTTTTGTTTTTTACTTTTATATATATACTAAAACAATTATGCTAATCAAATTCAGATTTTTAAATTTTAATATTCTTGAATGTTATTTAGTTTGGTTAATAATTTAAATATTTAAAAATTAATTTTATTGATTTCGTTAAAAATATAATTTTTAAATTGATTAAATTAAAATTAGAAAAACAAGTTGAAAACGTTTGCTTTTTTTAAACTATTTTTAACAAAACTGAAACTTGACTATTTTTTTTTAAAAATTAATATTTTTATTATATATATATATATATACTAAATCAATTATCCTAATTGAATTCAAATATTTTTATTTATATTTTTGAATGTTACTTAGTTTGATTAATAATTTAAATATTTAAAAATTAACTTTATTGGTTTGGTTAAAAATATTTGTTTCAAATCAACTAAATTAAAATGTGAACAATGAAAATATTTGGTTTTTTTAGACAGCTAGTCTATAGTCCCGCGTGATGCGCAGACTGTGATTTAATTTTCTTATAAATATTTAATGAATATTTAAATATTTAAAGAATAATAATAAATTAATTTTAAAAACATATAGGGATAATTGTTATTTTCCCCTGTGTTTTATTCAACCTTGATATTTGAAAAAATATTTCCCCTACAATTGTCAATGATGAATAAATATTTTTTCAAAAGTCAGGGATGAAGTAGTGTAGTAGGCCAAAACACAGGAAAAAATATGTTACGATCCGAACCGAAGGTTCTTGACCGGCACTAGGGAATAGGGATACATAAAGTAACCGAATCTCATAGCAAGCATTAAAAAAAATTTCACGGAAATAAACCAATACACTTAACAATAAATAATAACAAATGCACAATATTATAAAAGCATAAAATAATATTTTTTAAATACAATATTTCAAGTTAGATACAATACAGAATACTGATAATACAAATTTGAAATTTAACTACTGTGGTGTCTAGAATTTTAGTTATACATTACAAAATTAAATTAATATACATAATGCAGCCATTGAAGAATAAACTCGGATCAAACAAGGAATACTATCAGATAGACTTTGAGGTCCTGCAAAAAATAAGTTGAAGGGAATCTGATCTCACTGAGTGAATCAATTTTATAAAATGCATGCTGGTTTTAAAACCATTTGTTAAAACCCTTTTTAAAATAAAATAAAATAAAATAATTACAATTATTAAAATCATTTACTTTTCACGATAATATTTATATCAAATCTCTTTAAAACTTCTTAAATCAATTTAATATGAAATTCTCATATAAAATATTTAAAATATTTATTTTGGTGAAAAATCTGGTAGAACACCTAAACCATTATTCTAATAGCCTTTCGACTCTCTCAATCCAAGTGACTGATGTCCCAAGAGCAATGCATCAACTGAGTTACTGCCACAGTCATTTCACTTATTCGATATTGGATGTCCCAAGAGCAATGCATCAACTGAGTTACATCCATTTTTCTTTCTTTTACCGGCCCAAGAGCAATGCATCAACCAAGCTCTAACCATTCACATATTAATCATATACTAAGATATTACCCCTGTGTATATGGTCCTAGTGATACCCACTAGGTAGCACGTTCTACCATTATCTCCAAATCAATTTGAATTATAAATAATTAAATCAAATAAATAAATAAATCATTAATAATGAATAAATAAGCAATTAAATTAATAAATAAATCATATCGAATAATTCATCTTTTTAAACATGCTTTATTCTTAATTGTTAGAAAATATATTAAAATCACACAACACACATTCCATAAAATTAACTCACAGGTTGAGCGTGACGGGCGATGCGTTCTCTGCTGCCCTTGTGCTACAGCTCGTGCCCCGGAGTTCTCTAAAATAAATAATATTTATTTAAAATATGCTCGTAGGATAAATAATTAAATTCATGAAATTCTCAAAAATTAATAAAGTCATGAAATGAAGGAATTGACTCGATCTACGACATAACTCAACTAAAACTAGAATTTCGACACATGCTGATGTTACGTTTTACGAGAAATCTACCGAAAATTCGGCAGAATCTCCCTTGTAAAACGGACAACCCTCTACTAAAAGTGGAGTCGATCCTGCACGAAAATACACTTTGAATACACTACACAGAACCATGCTCGGGTCGGACTCCCAAACTACACATAATTCCGACCAAGTTCTAAATTCACAATAATCAATAAAATAATGTAATTTTTTTAATAAATTACCAAAAATCATAAAATCTCATTTAAATACCATAATTTAATTTATTTTCACAATAAAACATAAAATATATTTATTTTCAAATAAATAGTAAAATTCTAGCTTATACTTAAATTTTCGTCAATGAACATGTATAATTCAAATCTTACAATTAAATTAAAATTTATTGTAAATAACCATTTATATTACTCAAATAAATTATAAAGTTAGCA
>CATIWM010322057.1:0-32243 GCA_949671775.1 Mallotus repandus | reverse complement strand
TGATAGAATATTAATTACACAAAATAACAGAAAATAAAGAATTCAACATAATATACAATAACATAAAACAAAAGTAAATAAAATAATATTAAAATAACATAAACATAAGTAGAAATAAATTTAAGAAAAAATAATGCAATACTAATACAAATAAATGAATAAATACAAATAAAGAAGAAATAAACATCATTTAAATATATATTTAAGTAAAAATAAATACAATAAAAAAGGGTAAATAAGAAATACAAAAAATGGTTTCAATGGTAACAGTGCCCATTGGCACTGTCACCGACCCAAAAAATGCCAAAGAAGAGAAAAAAAAATATCAAAACAAGAAAGGCAAAAAATAAAGATGGAAAAGCAACGCCCAAAAAATAAAAAGCAACAGTAGCACTGTTCCGAAAATAATAATAATAATAAAAGAAAGGGTAAATTGTTATTTGTCCCATGTATTTTGTTCTAATATACTATATCATCTCTGATATTTGAAAAAATATTTATTCATCTCTAACATTTGCAACAGTTACTACTTATTAGTCTTCTGTCATGGATGAAATAATACACGAATTTGCAAATGTTAAGGATGAATTAATATTTTTTTCAAATGTCATAAATGAAATAGTATATTAGATTAAAATACGGGGGCAAATAATAATTTACCCTAAAAGAAAATAAATAACTTAAAAAAGTTTGCCATCCGGCTATTGTATTTGCATTTATGCAAATAAAATTAGAGCCGTTGAATTTATTTTTATTTGATTTCATTGATTATTTTGGTGTACTAATACCTATAAAATATATCAATTGTTATAATTAAATTAGTAGTAATCTAACGGTTCTAATTATATTTGTATATATACACATATTTGTATTGTCAAATGACTCCATATTACCTTAAGAATAGGAACAAATGATCTTAAGGTCCTTGAACTTTTCGATTTTCTTTCAATTGATCCTTACTAAATTTTTACCTTTAATTGAGTCCTTAAATTGTTATTTTTCTAATTTTTACATCCTTAACTTGACATCCGTTAGTCTAATTTTTGAATTTCATTTGATAGATCTTTAATGAATTATTACATTTAATTAAGTCCTTGAAGTTTTTTTTTGTATTTTTACATCCTTTAGTAAAATTTATGAAACAAATCTCAATAAATATTATGTAATGCAACTATTTAATGAAATTTATACCATGTAAAATATTTGTTATTTGTCAATTTAAACTCAACTCAAGATTGGCTTGTAAAAACTTGAGTTTCACTGAATTTAGTAACTTTTTAGTTATTTAGTTTTATATGTAATATAATTTTTAAAAATGAAGTCAAATTTTATGGTACTATATTAACATATAACATATATAAAATAAATTTATAAATCACAAGATATTGATATATAATTATTTTGATAAAAAATGTGAAGTTAGCAATGTAAAAATTTCTATTATTAATAATTGAAAGTAAATTACAATTATATTATTTAAATGTAAAATTAAATAACTATAAATATTAAATAAAAAAAGCTAAATTCGAGTTGAACTCTAGTTTTAATGAGCTAATTTCGAGTCGCGTTTAAATTTGCAAATAAAAAATATTCTACATGGTATAATTTTCACCAAATAGTCACATTACACAATGTTTATTGATACGTATTTCGTAAATGTTTACTAAAGGATATAAAAATCAGAATAAAAGTTTGAGGACTCAATTAAATGTAATAATTCATTAAGGACCTATCAAACAAAACTCAAAAAGTTCAAATTTAAAATAACATGACATGGCAATAATTTAACGGAAATTCTGTTCAAATTTAACGGATGTCAAATTAAGGATGTAAAAATTAGAAAAATAAAAGTTTGAGGACTTAATTAAAGACAAAAATTCAATAAGGATCAATTGAAAGAAAAGCAAAAAGTTCAGGGACCTTTAAATGGTTTGTTCCTAAAAATGATAAGAAAGTTTCCCTCCAAGTAATGGTCTCAACACGAATTTTATTAGCTTTTTTTAGTACTTTAGCTTCTTTTTTTTTCTCTTTTCATGTGTGTTATTTTTTAGAGAGTTCCCCTTTTCTCCTTTTCTTTTTTTTTTCCTCCTCCTCCTTTCTTGAGCCTCCCTTTTCTTTTTATTTTTTCCATAAAAAATATCTCCCCCTTTTCTCTAACCTTTCCACAAAAAACCCCACCTCTATCTCTACTAACTCTCCAAAGCTCCCTCCACCGCCCTCTTTCTCTAACTTACCAACAACCATAATTTTTTAAATTTTCTTTTTGTTGTTTTGGGCCAAAAGCCCATTTGAAGAGGAATTGGGTTTATTTTTTTGGCCATTACTTTTGTGAGCTTATCTTAAGCTTTTCATCATCGGATTTTCTAATTTCGGGTGGGTCTAAACTAGGTGTCAACAATAACAAATTAATATATAATTTATTTAAAGAGTATCTTCATACTCTAAATTTGTGTTTGATTGATCTCAAGTTAGCAAATTTTGTATTACTTGGATCAAAAAGGCCAAAATGGGTTTTTTAAGTTCAGGGGTTAATTTGAACTTTTGTCTCTTTGCATGTGCTATAACTTGAAAATGAGATATTCAATTTAGTGGGCCCTATTATCATCGGTAAGAAGCTAAGCTTAGATATTGCTTGGACTAGGCTTATTATATTAAGAAGGGTGAAACATACAAATTACACCTTATATTTTGCTTAATTTCACATTGATCTTTTTATTTTTTAGTCAAATTGAGACTTTTTCTTTATAAAATTATATCAAATTGAACTTCCATAAGTACAATCAAGTCTTAAAAATTTTTTTAGAGCACTTTTAAGACATCAAATTAGGGGTTTCTTGATATATAACGATAGATAGCGATATGAGAGTCGTTTGCTTTATGTCTTTTATTACGGCTATGGCGGTCATATTTGTGCATCTTTTGTTACTTGGTTCAACTATGATTACTGAGGAGAAAATAAAGTTTTTCTCCTTTATTCCATCTCACCACTGTCCAGCCACCAACATGGCCCTAATCTACAGGTTAGTGCTCTTGTCTATTTCATAACAAGCTGATCTTCATCAGACCAATCGCTAAGCCATCTCAGAGAGGTGCATGGCTCTATGGCCAATGGTCCCAAAATATCAAAATTCTGCAACTACTAACTTTGTAGAATTTACAAATTAGAGGAAGTATTATTTCAAGGAGTCTTTAAAAATAAAAGGAATACAAAGCCTATAGTGTTCGGTCAGTGGATCAATGCTACTCGGTTGAAGAAAGCTATTACTCGCTTCCCTTTGCCTTTCGTCACGGGAAATGCGAAAGTTGTTTTATCAAGTGGGCAAAACTTTCTTTTAACATCACGGGCACAAAGAAGGTGCATACATCTCTGTAGCCTTTAAGTGCGAGTAATTGGTTCCAGCTCCTTGAGGAGTCAATCACGCTTGATGAAGATGTGCCTACATATGCTACTGCAGTTGCTTAAGTTTACGGGTGAGCACGGTTTAGTTCAGTTTATGCATATTTTTTTGAAAATCGAATTGAGCCGAAATGAACTAGTTCGGTTTGGTTTAAAACTTTCGATTTGAGATGTAGATGAGCTTTTTTATGAGGTTAATTTTAATACAATGAATTTGGACCTAAATTAAGTTCAAAAAACTTGTTAAAAGTACAAAATTTTCAAGATAAATATAAACTCAAATGATAAAAACAAGACCACAACAATTAACAAAAAAGTAGTAAAATATTAAATATCCCTGAAAAATTTTAACAATTGCAAAGTATAAACACGGAAAACATGAAGAATTTTTTGAAAAATATAAGCAGCAAATGAAAAAATTATCAATATGGTCCAAGTTTTAGCTTTTCTAATCTTTAAAATTTAATTGCCCATCAAATTCAAAAAACACAAAAGTGCAATTAATCAACAATATATTTAAAAAAATTGATTTAACTGCCCATCAAGTAAATCATATTAAAAATAGTAAAAATTCTAAAACAAAGCAAAAGGTTAATTTATATACCTTCAAAGAATCTTTTAATATTGAAGGAGGCAAGGATTTGAGGACTAAATAAGGTAGGGATTTGAGGAAAATGAGTGAAATATATAGAAATTAGGTGAAGAGGAAATGAGTGAAATATATAGAAATTAGGTGAAGAGGCAAAAAAAAGAGCGTATAGGAGAAGAGAGAAACATCAGTGAAACTTAAAAGAATTAGGTTAAGGGTATATTATACCTATACATATATAAAATGACATAATATAATAGTTTGGTTTGGTTTGGTTTATTCCTATTTTTAAAAGTAAAATCAAAACTGCACCAAACATACTTTAGTTCGATTCGGTTCAAATCAAAATTTAAAAAATTATATAAAAATTGAACTAAATAGGATCGATTCGAATCGATTTTTGGTTCTCGGTTATTTTTGCTCACCACTACTCAAGTCAGAAGCTATGATAAACCTCTAAAATTCAACACTAGCCTTGCCCTAATATTTGAGCCTACCTCTCTATCTAGGCTCCAAGGGAAGAGCATGGAACAGACCCAATAACACAAGCCCCACAATAAAATGGGCTTTAATGTAGCAGCAAAAATATTTTCCAAGCTGAATCTTAGCAAGCATTGTGATGAAAAAGGCCCATTGCTACTCGACCCTGCTAAACTAAGAGACTAATCTTTGGACCAGGCTCTTTCTCATGCCATGTTTTCAAACTAATCAATTATCCATCTCTGTGCCTTTGGCAATGCCTCACAAGGCAATATCTCTGTTTGATATTATTATCTTTTTCTAGGCCCTGTTTTGGAAATGGTTTTAGTGATATCTAGTTAAGTGAGATTTTACCCATAGTTATCCTTTATGTGATCACTATGTAATGTTCTCTCTTTTTAGTTATCCATTACGACCTCTTATGTACTGAATTTGGTTTCTTAATGAAATGTTCAAATTGGTAAAAAAAAAAAGTCTTACAAGTTTTTTTTAGTATAATTAAGTCCTATGAATTTAAAAAATTAATTTGAATAGTTAACTAACAATTAAAGGATACAGAGGAAAAGACGAAAAAATAGAGACATGGAGGAAAATAGAAAATGTTTTTAGGGTAGTTATGTAAATATTCCTAAATAAATAACTTTCAAAGATTTTAGAGTAATTATTCCTTTTATATACTTTATTTTTAATTTTTTATTACTGTAGGATGAAAGTGTATAGTGTTATCTGATGGTGATTATTAACAAAATAAAATTTGCTTTATAAAAAATCAAGTGACAAATATATGATTTGTTAAAAGAGAGGAGACAAACTTACTTTAATATATAAAAAAGTAGTTTGTAAAAAATTATATACTTTTTTAGTTTTAAATTTAATAAATAATATCAAATTAAACAAATAGAAACACACTTTATAAAATTTTCAAAATTCAATCATTTGAGTTTAGAAGATACTATCTATAAATTAATTTTGTAAAATTATCATAATGAAAAGATAGCAACACAGTAAAAGTAAATAAGTAACTAATACAAGTATGAACTATTAAGATAACAAACATGTGATTTTCAAATTGTAAATTATCAAAATCAATTGCATTTTTTATAAATAAAAGTAAAAAAATAAAACTAGTCATAGTTAACATAGTTATTTAAATTCTAAAACTCATTACAATTGTTCTTTTGAGCACTCATATTTTAATATTATAGCAAATTTTTTTATTGGTAACACCATTGTATACTTTTTTTCAATATAAGTAACTAAAAAATCATTTAACAATAAATCTTTCATGCAATTGTGCGATCGATTTTTCACTTTCTTCATACAGATTATACTCCTTACATGGACACATTTGTAACTAGCAAGTCTTTTTCTTTGTCTAAGACAACTTTTTTGCAAGATCTCAAATCATTTTAAGTTCAACATGAAATCTTACATCAAGAATGCAAGTCTCATGTTGATGCTCAAGTACAACAAAATCCACTTTAAAAAAAAAAATAAATGGTTAAAATTGAGGAAGGTGGATAATTTTTTATTTATCAAAAACTATAAAAAGATTTAGCAAATATTTTTTCTTTGTCTCAAACAACTTTTTGGCAAGATCTCCAATCATTTTGAGTTCAAAAAATTTAGCATCAAATCTTACATCAAGAATGCAAGTCTAAGTTGATGCTCAAGGACAATAAAATCAACTTTAAAAAAAAGTTAAATAATAAAATTGAGCTAGGTGGATAATTTTTTAATTATTAAAAGTTATAAAAAGATTTACTTGGATTCAAACATGTCATACAAAAAAAGTATCTTTGTATTTATCCCGGTAAAGTGATTATCAAGCTCTTGAAGTTGCATATCTATCAATGTAAAATAATTAAACATAATGATGCATCACATTGTGGTCTTTCTTAAACTACAAAGATATCATTCTTATTTAAAATAATTATATGGTGAATTTTATAAAATGAAGAAATTTCATTGTCTTATCCTTCATTTGTTATCATTTGTAGCCATTATTTAGATAAGTTTATTGAGGTAATGCATTGATAATATATTAATCTCTTTTTTTGCTATTTAAATAAAATTCACTTGTGGTTTTTAATAGTATTTTCATCAAGCACAAATTGAATAAAATTCAAAAACTTTATAATGAATCAAGAAAAGCACTTACTTCATTTATTTGCTTTGAGTTTATTCCTTCCTCTATAGTTACATTAAGCACGCCAATCATGGATGCAAACATCATAATTTGATTCAATAATGATTTATAAGGGGATTTTTGTACCTTTTCCCATATAAATATATATAGTCTTGTTCTTAGAGAAGTCCCATCTTAATGTTATTGTCATCGTCGATTGAAACGGACCAACTGTTTTAATATAAGGGTAAATTACTATTTGTCTCTCTATTTTGGCTTATTACACTACTTCATCCCTGATATTTTAAAAAAAATTTATTCATCCTTATGGTTTTAATCCGTTATACTTATTAGTCCTTCAGTTAGATTTTTTTTGATAATCAATCAAAAAATAAAGGTCAAATTAAAAAAAATGAAAGGAAAAGTAAAAAAACACCCTTTAAATATTGGCTACTTAAATTAAAAGTTATAAAAACAACATTATAAAATCTTTATTACCACTTGCATCTCCACCACCTTCTACCCATCACCAGCACCCAGCACCACCACGCTCTCTCTACTCACCTCCTCCTCTTATAATCGCTGCCATAGCCAAATGCCAAGCAGATAATTCGATCTAGGAAAGAATGAAGGTTGTAATTCAATTGGTCTGTAGCTGAAAGTCAATTGTTGTCGCTAAAAACCTAATTGCCTGAATCGAACTCAAAATTACTAGCATATTAATTGTTGTGGATCCTTTAAGCACATTAGCACCCTTCAACACTGCAAGCATTGCTGCCTTTAACATACAAAGGGAGCTTTGTACCTATTCATGCAGCTAACAAAGAACATAAACCCAATTACAAAACAAACCTCAACAAATAAAAATCCTAAAAAAGAAAAGGTACCCACATAGAAACCACACATAAGAATCTATAAAAGCATTTCTTTCAGAAAAATACCTCGAATGCAACACTTCTGAAGGCAATTATGGCCATAACCACCAATCATTGTAGCACCATCTTCAGCCTCATCTTTTTGGAAATTCGATAAGATAGTAGGAACCCTCTTAATTCTCAACATCAATTTGTCAGTCATCTTTACTTAAAATTCTTAAAATCCTAATAAACTTTGCTTTAAGCAGAGAAATCTAACACTACTAAAAAGTACTTTTTTATTCTTGCTTGCAGTTATTCAATCAATAATTATAAATACTTTAAACAGCAAAGGAGAAGAGAGAACCACCACCGACGAGGAAGAGGAGGTTGGATGGGCTATTGCCTTCAAAAGGCAAAGCACTATGTCCACCATGCTTTGAAGGGTTGTTGCTCTCAATCACACAACCCTTATGTCGAACTGCACAGAGAAGAGAGAACCACCACCAACAAGGAAGAGGAGATCGGACGGGCTATCACTTTCAGAAGGTAAAGCATCGCGTCCATAGTGCTTCGAAGGTTTGCTGCTCTCAATCTCCTAAACACAAACCCACTAAAAAATAGCAAAAGCTGAATTCTTGAACATGAAAATTGTTGGTTTTTTTTGGCAAAATTGCCAATCCCACATTGCTCAATTATTAAGAGGAGGGGAAAGTTTTTGGTTATAAATAGACTTCTCCCCTCCCTTAGTTAATCATCCCAAAATTGCCCTCTCTCATATATTGGAATTTAATATTTTTCTCTCTCTTTTGTAATATTTCCTCAATTAGTGAAATATTATTTTAGTAGTGTCCGAGGACGTAGGCATAATTGACCGAACCTCGTTAAATTTTAGTGTTCTCTTTTATGTCTATTTAATAGCTATTATCGGGTATAGTTGTTGTTAATTATTGTGCTATTAAAATTACTTGTCTTGATAGATTCTGTCTAAGGAAGATGGTTTTTAAGGAGGCATTGTGACCCCACCACTCTTTCCTGAGAATCTACCTTGGGGTGATTTTTAGTACAATCATTTTTACTTTAGTCACTTGTGCAATAGTTCTCAAGATGAATTTATTATTGGTAGAAATTAACCCGAATTCCACAACAAAAACCTCTTGAATTCACCTTTTATTGAAATGAGTTGTTTTTTCTTTTTTCTTTTTAAAAAAATTTGATTGCAAGGAAGCCTTTAAAAGAACAAACAAAGAGATAAAAAGATCTAAATAAATTTAGAGGAAGATTTTGAGTTGGGAAGATAATGGACCACTTCTGTTTGGTTGGTTTCAGTTTCTTTCAATTTTGAAAATTGCCCGCAACTTCAGAATTTATTTTTTTATTTTTTTTCAAAGAAAATTAAAGGTGACTCTTGATTAAAGATAAAAGGGTATTTTAGTATTTTTATAGCCATTTAACATTTAGCTAACGGAAAAACTAACAAATGAACTTTTTAATTTATTTCACCAAAATGATGAATAAATATAATTTTAAAATACTAGGGATGAAGTAGCATAATAGATCAAAATAGAGGGGGCAGATAGTATATTACGGTTTCCTTTATGGATACGGGGAGAGTTACTGATAAATGTGGCAAAACCTAAGGGGTATTAAAGTAATTGTGGTTGACAATAAATCCTCCGACACAACAAGAAAATCAAAGAGGGGAAGAGGGAAATACAAGCCCTCGCAAATTCGCAAGAATTCACAAAAATTGACAATTGGGCCTTTGTTTGTTTGATAATTTGTGCAGTCTCTGCGAGAAATGCCCAAAATTTTTGATATCTAATCAGTCCGTGCATCGATCCACAGCGATGCGATTGCGATTGAGATTAAGCAAGCAACGGTGGTGGTCGGGAAAAAGAAACGGCATCGTTTCAAATGAAGGAGGAAGAAGAAGATCATCATCATCATCGGATAAATATTGATGGTGGTGGTGGTGGTGGTGGTGGTGCTGCTTCTGTTATTATTATTAATGAATGGGATTTCAATTGCAGATGAGTTGGCAACCGAGTCAAAAACGGAAAAATCGTCCTCCTCTAGGTTTAAAAAATCTTGGCAACTCTTGTTATCTCAATAGCGTCCTTCAGTGTCTCACTTATACTCCTCCTCTCGCCAATTTCTGCCTCCGTTCTCAGCACTCCTCTCTCTGTAAGTGCTGCAACAAATTATCGTTTCAAAGCCTTTTTTTTTGTTTTTTTTCGCCCATTAATTTTTTTCTTTTTCTTTTCTTTTTTTTTTTTTTGTGCAGGTGATTCGGTTTCAAACGGTGAGCGAAAGCGCGAGTGTCCCTTTTGTATATTAGAGAAAAGAATTGTTCGGTCTTTAAGTCTAGACCTAACCCTAGATGCTCCTGCTAAAATCCAAAGTTGTCTCAGGATTTTTGCCGAGCACTTCAAGTGCGGTCGCCAAGAGGATGCACATGAATTCTTGCGTTATGTTATTGATGCTTGCCATAATACCTGCTTGCGACTAATGAAGCTACGTCGCAAGGGGGTTAATAATAATAATAATAGTTGTAGTAATGACACTACTAGTGCTGTTAAGGAGATATTTGGGGGTGCTTTGCAGAGTCAGGTTAAGTGTTTGTCATGTCACTCCGAGTCGAATAAAGTTGATGAGATCATGGATATTAGTCTTGATGTTTTGCACAGTAATTCTCTCAGAGAAGCACTGCAAAAGTTTTTTCAGCCTGAGATTTTGGATGGTAGCAACAAATACAGATGTGAAAAGTAAGCAACTTTTTGTATCTTATACGTGTGCCTTTTTTAATTTTTATTTATTTACTTTTTATGTTGGGTTTATACAAGTAAGAGACTTATGCTTGTTTAGTTGTAAGAAATTGGTTGCAGCAAGGAAGCAAATGTCAATTCTTCAAGCACCTAATATCTTGGTAATCCAGCTAAAGGTGGGTTATTTTTGGTTTCTTCATTTCTCTATGAGTTTATTGCTGTTATTGTGTTGTTTTTCTCTAAACAGAGGTATTGTTATATTTGGTGGTGTTAGAGATTTGAGGGCATATTTGGTGGCAAGGTCGACAAGGCTATTGCATTTGAAGAAGTTCTAGTACTTTCAAGCTTCATGTGCAAAGGAAGTGAGGTATGCTGATTGGCCATTGTTTTTTGATTGTTGTGACGAATGAAATCTACATGCATGTTTAAAAGCATGCACTTCTTTTCATGCGTATGCAGAGACACACTCACATCCCTCCTTTAACATGGTTAGTACATACAGAGGTGGCAATTGGGTAAAGCATACATTATCAACCTGGATGAACTGTTGAAGTAAATATAGACAATAATAGAAATAATGATTTCTTCAATGGTGATATAGAGTTTTTTTAGATTGTTTACAAGATATAAATCTATCTGAATTTTTTTGACCACCATGTATATTGGCTTCATCTCGTTGCAATTCCGCTTCTTCTTCTATTGTTTAAATAAAGTTCCTGAATTTCTCTAAGATAGCTTCCTAAGCTATCGTTAATAGTTACGACGTGATAATTGAATTCTATATCTAATTGTTATTCTAAGTGTTTGTAGAAATTAGCTATTGGTAAATCCACAACTATTAGTGTTTGCTTTGCATGTCAAAATTACTGTTATTTTTGATAATGGATGTCAACATGCTAGTAGGATTTCTTTGGATACAAAGCCTTGCCTGACAATTTGAATTGCTACAAAAGAATTCAATTTCCATACAAGATATGGATTCGATTTGTGCTGTTCAGGGTAGGTGCAAACAATCAAAAGGTTTTTCTTTTTTCTTTCCCAGTTTTGAAAATCATCCTAATGGGCCACCATGTCCAGAATCACCTGCGTATAGCACCCTTGTTCCAGCATCTCTATTTTGTTAAATATATTAACTGATGATAGTAGCATATGGTTTATTATAATGCTGATTGGTACTTCATGAGTCACATTCAAGTTATTTGTACTTGAAAAGGAAAAAATTTCTCACCTCAATACTGTTACTGCTTCTAGGTCACTTTCCATTTTTCTTTTTTCATAAGGGAGTCTCATTGTAGTGAAATATTTTATGCAACTTTTATTTCATTTTAATGAAGAGGTATCTTAATCGAAACTGAAAACAATAATTCTTAGTAGTTAAGTCTATTGAGCAAAAATAAAAGAAAAGACTTGCACAAATAATCATAGTTTACAGTGAGGAAAGAGAATTAGAGATTTTGCTACACCCTGAGATCCTTAAGATACCATCTATTTTATCACAATTTAGACAGACCAGCTTTATTATGCAATTCGGCAATTGAAATTTAAGAGGAAACTTAAAAATTGAAAGAATTTCATTTTTCTTTTTAATTTGGTTTTTAGGATATATTTGTTATTCTTCTATTCAAAGGAATTCAGTGGAATATATGGGGCTATCAATAGGTGTCTTTGTTATCATATATGGAAATGGATGAGCAAAGAATATGCTGGTACATGCTTAAGCTTTGGTTTCATTTAGTATTTCATAGTTTTTGTACTAGTTTAGATCTCACAATTGCCCTGACCTTACTATTGTATATTAATTCAAACTTCAAGGGGGATATTTTCAGTAGCTAGCCTTTTACTAACATTATTCATATGAACTTTTAATGTAATGCACTCCAACAGAGCTACTAGGTTTTTCTTCGGAGTCTTTATCCTACTATCCTCTAATCTTAGTGATGTTTATACAATTTTGAGTTCTATATTTTCCTTCATGGCAAATGCATTTCTTTCCACTTTGCATGATGTAGCTGAATTTACTTAAATGGAAGTAAAATTATAAATGTTAACCAAGGACCAAAGAATAGGTGGGGCAAAATTGGGAGTGGCATTCTTGTTAACGTCATATCAAAATTGCATCATGATATGGCATATGAATAATCATAGTGGTAACATTTGTAAATATGAACATAAGGCATTTTAAAGGAAATAAAACAACATGATATTTATAAGCTGTTTTCTTTTCAAAATCCATTATTTTTGGATGACCCACTAGGATAAATAACTTGCAATATCAAATTTATTTCTGACATGTTTGAAGATTGCAAGAAATAAGAACTATATTGATTGCAGGAGATATAGATGGATTTTGCTTTATAGTTTATCATATGTGTACAAAATTTTTTTTACCAACTAGTGAGAGAAACATTAATGCAGACCAGCAAGATAAGCCAATTAGTTTTAGTTTTGAGAAAAAAAAACAATTAAAACTTAATGATAACCGTAAAAATGTGATAGGATATTGTCTTGGACTGTTTTAGTTTCAAATACCAAACAAATAAGATAATGTGCTATTCAGTCAATTAAAGGCAAGTGACTTTAACAAGGTGCATGCCTTACTGTCAAGTCGCGAGGTGTGTGCCTAGGGGCATGCCTCTGTAATATATAAATTTTAACCTATTCCCAGTCCTTCTTCTTTGCTTAAGTTTCTTTTATTCATATATCCTACTCATCCAAGCATGACACCCTGTATTTTTTTTTCCTTCTTTATACTTCTGTTACCTCTTTGTCCACCCCCTTCTTTTTTCCTCTCCATATCTAGATGCCTTTCGCATCTAGATTGTTAGTTCTGCTGTCAAGTTTTTTGATTCTGTTATGAGATTTATACCAAGGTTAATCATGAATTAAACATGCTGTCTTTTGGGGTTAAATTTTATCTACTTGATTTGGTAAAAGCTTTTTGATGCAAATCAACCTATAAATTATATAATATGTTATGTCTATATATATGATTTCAACTTGGTTTGAAAGTATTTGGTGCTAGAGATCTCTATGTTTTATAATATTTATTTTAATAGCTATCTTGTGTTGAATTGATCTTGGTATGTTCTTTCTTTGGGATTTATCCCTCGTGTGTCTGAGTCGTGCGCTTAAAGCTTTATGACCCCTTTGTGCCTTAATCTTCTTTCACCTTTAATAAAAATGTGTACTGTAATCTATTATTGCAGTTATAGAGTATACTTTCCTGCATAAATCATAAACATGATTGTGAAGTTGCCCACTGTGCTACATCCTTATTTCTCCAAGTCAAATCATCTTCAATATTATTGAAATGTTATGTCTGAGATAGCCAGGAGCAGCTTTGATTATCAACTCTGAATGAACAATCTGATAATTGCCTTAGTACCACTAGAAGAACAGTAGTTGATGCTTTCTTCCGAAGGAGATTATCATTTCTTTTTACCAGTCTCCATTTTCACAATCACACTATCTTATAGCCTTACAGCTTCTTTCTCTTTAGTAAACTGGAAGAAGAGTCATGTACCGACTCTTCTTTGAAAACTAGTCAGAAGAGCAATCGGCTCAACATAAAGTTTCTTTTTATTCAATAGCCATGTTACTAAAAGCTTATTCCTGAGTAACATCACCAATAGACCAGATTATATAGCATGCGTAGAACCAGTAAGCTTCTCAATTAAATTTGTTATGCATAGCTATAGTGGTGACAATTTTAAAAATTCAAAGTTCTGTTTTATCACTTGTGACATTGTGCCAAACTAACAATGTACAGAAGAACATCATTGAAATTTTAAATTGGGAAATATATTGTAAGACCTGAAATGCTAATAAGGATCTGACATTTCCTAGTTGGAATTTGTAGTAATATCTTATGCAAATTCTCTCTTTTTTGTGACTGTGTTTGTAATTGGAAGAAATTTGAATGAGTGCTTGGGCATTTTGTTCATCTGTAGGAAAATCCAGTTGCCTCAAGTCTTTTTTGGTCCTGTTATATTGATCCAGTGGCATTTTTCCTGTTTACTTATTTATTCTTTTCCCATCCTAGGATCCAAGGCCAGAGTATAATCTTTTTGGTACCATTGTGCATTCAGGATACTCACCAGAATCTGGACACTACTATGCATACATCAAGGCATGTGTTCACCTGCTTTTTAAATTTATCTATTTTTTAAAAGGTTTCTGCTAGTTTCAGAAAAGCAATGAGATTAATTGCTCTAACATTGTTTCTGATTATGCATGTGCAGGATGCAATGGGTCGGTGGTATTGCTGCAACGATTCATATGTGACACTTTCAACACTGCAGGATGTCTTGTCAGAAAAGGTCTATATTCTGTTCTTCTCTCGCAATGACCAACGGCCGGGATCTACAGGGTTCACTTTTACTGCCAATGGAGTGAAAGCATGCAATGGCAATGAGGCATCTAAAATTCCAAAGGTTGCTATTTCACCCAAAGCTGTGCATACAGAGCTAGGTGTTGAACAATCATCATGCAAGGATCTTCCAACCATGTCCAAAGTTGATAAAGTGCCGTCTAGTCCACGGGTAAAGTTTAATATCTATGGGAACCCTGTTTCGAAAAAGGTTCCACCAAGTGCTGATAGGAAAGCTAATGGTCATAGGAGTCAAAATGTGGAAGTGAATGGGTGTGCAGAAGACACAGTTTGTATGGAGAAACATGACAAAGATACGCCATCAACAATCAATGGAAATGGTGGTAACAAGAGTAAAAAGGTTGATGATGTTGAAACTTGCCAAGCAATTGCAAAAGCAACTGCAAATGGTGTTGCCAGAAATGGTGCTTTGGGTTCAGTAAGGCCAAGTTTGTATGTCTCTAATGGTACTATGGGTCAGGCATCAACAGAAAAAGGGCCTGGTCACCATAAATTACAAAATGGTGTAGTTAATTGCCATTCTGGCATTCCAGAGTTGAAGAGAAAATTAAAGGAGGATGCTTGCATTTTATTGGCACAGGATGCTCAGTCTCAAGCCAAAGTCAAAGTGTTGAAAGAAGTGTACGTTAAATTCTCATTTTCTTTAATTGTTCTTTTTCAAATAAATTATGCAAATGAAGTCTTGAAAATTACTAAATTATATATTTAAGTGTATTTTGAATTCTAATTATCTTTGATTGTTTTTTCTTAAATAAGTTATGCAAATTAAGTCTTGAAAATTACTAAATTATGTATTTAATTGGGTTGTCACATTTGTCAGTTTGTGATTTTTTGAGGTTATTTTTTTCACAATTTTTTTTTGACTCATATACTCTTTAGTTCATCCCAGATCTAAACTGTTTAGATCAAAGCTTGATTAAGTTGAGTATTAATTTTGAATCATATCATTCATGCTTCCAAGTTGATGTCGTAAAGGTTACATATTGTTGCTGTATTTATTTAGTGAATATATTGTTGGGATATTCATAGGAAAGCTGGGGCTCCTATGTGGTTGTTTCAAGTGTTCCAATTGGTAGACTCTTTGGATGCTGCACATGTTAATTATTTAATAAATAATTTCTTCCTTTATTTTTTTGTCCATTTGTGTGTTCATTTAATGTTTCAGTCTCAAGCAAGAAGCTTCAGCAGTTTTGCGATCTTGTGGTTGGTCCAACAAGGTATACAGTTTTATGTGTTCAAGGAAGAGGTTATGTGCCCGAGAATCAGGAAACTTCCCGATTGATATTGACCTAAAGTGAGTCGTTCGTAACTTCATATGACATGCATGCTCTAAATTTTATACAAGTTTGGCCATCATATATCTTGGAGAATTCTTAAGAAGCTTGTTGCTATGTTTGTCCTATGTAATATGATTATATCTGAAGGATAATTTCAATATCAAATTATTTATCTTTTGCTTTTGTAAATTTCTGTTAAAAAGAAATCATGTTTGCTTTTGAAGCCAGCTTTATTTAACTTCAACTTTGAGCATTTTTCTGACCGATCAATGTCCTAAATATGATATAACACAACTAGGGATTTGAAATATAGTTGTATGTGCAGCTAAGCTTCTTACTACCAATCGTTTTGCCGTTTTTGTCAATGTGTTTGTGTAGTGTACATGTTTTGACCAATTGCAAAGAGCTTCATCAATTTGATTTATGGAACTAACATGGTTTTGTGAGTGTGATAATAGAAAACAACTGAAAGGATGGTGATTAAAGTTACAGATTGATTGATCACTGTTTATATTCAATACAGTTGCTATTTAGTTACTCATTTGTTTCAGTGTGAGCACCATTATGGTAATGTTGGATAATTGTAGGTCATAGTGAATAGGGCAAATGCAAGTCATGAAATTCTTTTTGTTGTTGTAAGTTGAACTTGTCTTCCGGTTGGTCATCTAGTGATGTTTTTTTTTTTTTTTTGCCTGCTGTTATGCCATTATCAATCTATGTTTGACTTTATTTGCAGGAAACTGTTGATTACAGAGGCCAAACCGACCTTTATCTCACAGATACCTGAATCATTGAAAGAGGATCTAGTCAAACGTCTACGGTCATTTAGCCAAGGGCAATGACATTGTTGGTTATCAAATTGACTGGTAATTGAGGTAGTCTTGTTATTATTATTATTATCATCACTTTTTTATTGGGATGCTTAGTCTTTAGAGCTTTACTGGCATCATGACACTTTGAATTACTGTTCTTGACATTTTTGCAGTCTCTACATGATTGTTGATGGAGCTCTGTGTATAAACCGTACAACTGACTGATGAAAGTAATCTCTTTGCCGAAGACTATAATTGGGGTGTTTTCTGTAACCTGTCTCTTTGAGCAAGTGTCGGTGATAAGAGATTGCTACAACATAGCCTTTTGAATTTTTACCCCATTTATCGTTAAATTGATATACTTGTAGGTGTTCCCAATTGGTGGGTGGTGTTGAGATGAACGGCTAAGTCTAAACTTGGCAACAATTTTCTTCCTTGAGCCTTCAAAGATATATGGTTTTGGTGAAGAACTCGGGAATCCTAAGATTTTGTACTATATCTTTTTTTGGGCAGCATCTTTTAGTGTATTGTTGGTTAGCGGATTCATGCAACAATTTTCCCCTAAAATTATGTTCAGATAGAACCCTCGTAATTGTGAATGTGAATGTGTTACCATCATTGAGTTTTTAATCCTCCCAAGTATGACTCGACTTGTTTGTGTTAATACCTTTGCTTTCACCCCTTGTTAAAGCTGTTGATTCGGTGCTTTCCATTATTTTTAGCTGGTGTTTGTCTCTAATTCCTTTGTTTTCACCCCTTGTTGAAGCTGTTGATTTGGTGCTTTTGATTATTTTTTTTTGCTGATTCTTTGGTTTTTATCGAATACCTGTATGCTGTCTATTTTTCCGTGGACTTAACAAAATCAGATCAATCAATTAGTTTGTCTATCAAACTTCGAAAAATAGTCGGCTAAGATGATTAGCACAGTACGTATAATTGTGTACGATTGTTTGTCTTGAAAGGTGGTTGACTGGGGAAGGTCAATTACTATTTGTCCCTAGGTTTAGGCTTTATTACTGTAGTTCGATTTTGTGTTTATAGCATTTGTAAAAATAAATTTTTTTTTGACCAAATTTGTAAAAATAAATTTTAAAGAATAGAAATGAATAATTTATATTTTTTTAATAGCAAAACAATCTATTTAAGTTAAAATTAAATGTGCCGTCAAAAAGTGAAAGTTAAATGTATGTTTGTTATTATTAGTTAAATATGGTAGATCATGAAGTAAATTAAGGTTTGCTGGATCACATATATTTAAATTGAATGTTTAGTGTAATTGAATACCTGAATTGAAATAAATTAAAATTTAGTGATCTTATGTTCATTTAATATTGTGGACATCCTCGGTTTGATCGGTCAGCAACGAAAGTCTTTAGTGATCTTATGTTCATTTAATATTGTGGACACCCTCGGTTTGATCGGTCAGCAACGAAAGTCTAATGACAAGGTAGAACGAATTATGAATGCAAGAGAAACTCGAAACCTTCTTTAGGATGGACTTGAAAGCTCAAAATATCAAACTTAAGCTCAAAACACTAAGCTAAAACTCAAAATACCAAATTTAAGCTCAAAGCATCAAAATTAAGCCCAAAAGCCTGTTGGCCTAAAGGCCTAGCCTAGGTCTGCGCCGAAGAGGCGACGCATCTTTGCGTCAAACATCGGTGAGGCAATGCCTCTTCAAAGAGGCAGCCTCTTTATAGTTGACCTATGTAGCATTAAATGCAATCTTTGACTGCATTACACATAAGTATGAATCCATATATCTTTGATATGAAGATATGGCGTGAAAATAAGACTTTTGAGGCAAAAATAAGGCTGAAAAATGATCAGGAATGAAAAGTGGATGTCTTGTCTTGGCTTGGAAATTAGAAAAAAAGGCAAAAGGGGGGAAGCTTAAAAGGAGGTTGGAGCTGGTTTTGAAGGGGAGGTTCAGAAGGTTTGGAGAAGGGAGAATGTTTTTTTTGAGAAAAAATAGAGAGAAAAAAAAGAAAGAAGAGAAGAAAAAGAATTTAGCTTGAAGAGTTCATTTTCTTAAGAAGTAAGAAGGATCTCTTGCATTCACAAGGATTTGAATCAACAAACCAATCTTTGAGGGCTTAGTTAGGAGCTTTAAACTTGATCAAATCAGTAAGAATTCTCATTTTCAAGCTTTAAGTTCTTGACTTTATATAAAACCATATTTCTTCATATTCTTGCATGTTTTTTTTGTGTATATTGCCGATTAGATGTTATGTTCATGGCACGATCATGTAAATTATTGAGTATTAATTGTAAGTCTTCATTTATTTGCATATACTTTGGAATTGCTTAGGATTTAAGGAATCTTTAAGTTGCTGTGTGCCTGTTAAAGAGGCGATGCCCCTTCATGTTAAGGCGACATAGTGTCACCTCTTTGCTTGGAGGCGATGCCTCTTTGAAGAAGTGTCGCTGCTCCACCAGAGCTATGCTCAAATTAATTTTGTTCTCCTATGCCTGTTTTTGTGTAGTTTGTGTCTCTTATATATTTATTTCACGTTGTATTTCAATTTTGCATACAGTTGTCATAATATTAAGTTTAATCGAGTATTTATGTTTAAATAAGGGTTTATATTTATTTTGTGTAAAACTAACGAGTTGGATTTCTTTTTGTAGGATTTTTAGGTTTGTGGTATATTAACATGTTAAATTTTGCAGGAATTTTGGGATGATGTCTTAATCATCCAAGTGTTAATCCCCTAATTAGCTTAAGTTTATTTATTCTGCCTTTTATTTTATTACTATTTTAATTATGTGAAGTGTTGTAATCCCTAACCCTTTCCCCATTTCTTTGAATGCATTTTTGTAAATTAATTGTGAATAATGTTGGGTTTATAAGCATGTAATTGGACTAATATGCAAACTTGGACTTAATTGTAAAATCTGACAATTGATTGGTACAATTTGCATGTTACTAAGGAAATGAATTTATAATTAAAGGTAATAAAGTACAAAACACGTACGGAGGCCAACCACAAGGTTGGGTGGGCATTCCAAAATCCCATACCTAGTTTCCGAACCCTTTCTTTGAGGATGGCTTCTAAGAACCTCTGTGGAATCCAGTTATAGTACAATGTGTCTCAGATTTCATCCGGGTGGCGACTCCATCTCCATCTTGGGCCATAAGCCCATTATGTATTTCCTAGTGGCCCTTAAGCCCATACAGTGTCGTGGTCGCCAAACACTTTAGTCTCGCGCCAAACCCCGCCGTCTACAATGGCGACTCCATTGAGGATTGAGAAACTAATTCCAATTTTTTGTAATTTATTATCTTTGATTATTTCCTTATTTCCCCTGCATTTATTGTATTCATTGCACATTTCTACACAATGAGCACTTAAGTCCCAAATAACCCAGCAATAGTCTTTGCTTTGGTGCCTGTGTTTCACTCAAACTTGGTGGTATGGTATTCAATTATTGTCACTCATAGCTTGTACTTATCCATGTCCCACGGACCCTTGAGTGGGGAGACATAACAGATGTATATAGTTGTGGGAGCCGAAGCTTATTACCCTTGATTCAGCCCATGTAATGACTAAGCAACTTCCCCAAGGATTTTTTCCAAACTGCATGTGTTTTGTGCCATTAAGTGATCCTTACAATAAAGCCCAAGCCTATTTTCAATGGACTATGCCAAAATTGGGATTTTAAGGCCTATTATGGCCCATTAAAATGGACTTTGGTTTTATTCAAAGGATTACTTCACCCTTGGGCATCGGTGAGGCGACGTTTAGTTGGTGGTCGACCTACTTTGCATTAAATGCCATTTATAGTTGCATTAAGTAGGAAATGGCCCACATTATCGTTGATCTGGAGATTTGATCGTAAAAATAGGACTTTGGGGTAGAATTAAGCTGGAAAAGAGAGGAAAATGATGAGAAATCATGATTTTGTTTTGTCTTAGATTTTCTGGGGAAAGGGAAAAGGCAAAGGGTTTGGGGGTTAAAAGGGAGTTTTAAGATGGTTGTTAAAAAGGTTGGCTATTTTGAAGAGAAAAAAGGACTTGAAAAAAATGTTCTTTAGAAGAAACAAAAGAAAAGGGAAAAGAAGAAGAAGAGATAAGAGTTTTAAACTTGAGGATCCATTTCCTTGGGAAATAGGAAGGCTCTCTTGCATTCAAAGCATCCCAAAACCACAACTCAAGTTGTTGGTTTCTTTTGGACCGAATAATAACGTACATATCAATGATGTTGGGCAACCTCGAAGGTTTTATAATTTGGGAAAACCTCTTTCTAAAGTTCTGGAAAAGTTGATTGAGAATAACCTTTTGAGACTTTACCTCAAATACCACATTTCCTAAATGTTGATCCAAAGTACTATTACAAATACCATCAGACCATCGGACATGACACTGATGGCTGCATCCACGGGAAGTATGAAGTTCAAGATTTAATTTATTCAGGCAAAATCACCAACCCTGAAACTAGAAAACCTAACACCCGAAATAACCCTTGACCCAATTACCTCAATGTGCCACCACCAAATCCCTGCATTCTCATGATTAATAAAGGCTTAACAGAGGAATAAGTCTTTAATTTATTTGTTGATGCCACACCCACATCCCTAAAACCTGCATCTGAATTAGCAGCCTATTGAACTAAAAGTAAATTTTCTTGACATTTAGAGTTCTGATGATGAGGAAGAGGGAAGGGTTGATCTGTGGAGGAATGATAAAGGAAAGAAAGCCCAGTTAGTTAGAAAAGATGAAAAGAAGGAAGAAGAAGCACGATCTGTGAGGTCGGAAGAAAAAAACTCGCTCAAAAGAATAATTAAAGGAAAAGGAGAAAATTGATAAAGTGAAACCAAATGAGAAGATCATTGAAGCCAAGAGAGATGAGGAGACTCTCGCCAGTGTTTGGGAGTTGCTGATGCACTCCAAAGCCCATCGGGAGGCATTGGTTATGGCCCTTGATCATAGGAAGATTCTTGCAACTTATACTCCCAACCAAATGGTGGATTCACCGACAGAGAGCCCTTAGGGGGCAATTGGTTTTATAGATGATGACCTACCTCTGGAAGGCAAAGACCACAACAAAGCCTTGTTCATAAAGGCCAAAATGAAAGGGAAACTCATTTGCTGTGTGATGGTGGGTAACAGATCCCCTATCAATGTGTGCCCTTTAAAAATCCTGCCTAAGTTAGGACTGTCGATATCTGATTTGAAGCCATCCGAGGTAGTCATCAAGACCTATGATGACACGAAAAGGCCTGTCGAAGGAACCACCCTTAGGGTGTTGGTCAAGACAAGACCCCTTGAGGTTTGGGTCAACCTACATGTCATTGACATCCCCATCACCTTTGCCCTATTATTAGGGAGACCGTGGTTCCATCCTTTAAAAGGAGTGCCATCAACTGTGCATAAAAAAATTAAGTTTCCACACAAGGGGAGAGTGGTCACTATAACAGCAGAAATTGAAGCTGCAGTTGTTGTTTTGAAGCTAGCTCCTAATGAAATTTTGGTGAATCTGAGCTTTGAAGTCTGCATGATCTACAAAGATGAATTAAATCTAAAAATAGCGACCATGATGAAGAACATGAACTTCATGCCCGGAATGGGACTAGGGAAGAACCAACAAGGCCGTCAGAGTTTGTTGAGCCAAAGGTCCCTATTTTAAAGTACAGGTTAGGATATCAAAATTCCAAAAGCTCAAAGCCTAAGGATGAAAAGCGGAAGGCACTATAGGAGACGTTCGTGGAGGAAGGCGTAAATTACCCTTATACTGGCAGTGCTAAACCATTAATGATAGCAAAAAAGTTAGTCCTCAATTTTAAAATCATCGATGAAAATGTGGGTGGGGCTAAAGAATTTTCTGTTGAGGAACATGTAGTGGAGTAACTGGTGTAGACTCCAGAGCTAGAGAAAGACATCCCTGCGACGGAGTTAAAGGACGCTAGAGATCAAGAAGGGGAATGTGGCTTCGAATCTTTTATTTTTAATTCTATCATAGATGTCTTCTATGATGATCTTGACATTTCTCTCGCAAACATGTTTGACACTGATGATCTTTTCCTTTCCAAAGTTAATGCAATAAGATCTGACTTTGCCTACTTATGTGACGTGTTTCCTAATGGTTATTGTGTTTGTGAAGATCACTTCATGCATATGTTTGACAACAACTCAGTGCAAACTAAATCATTTAATTTAGGCACATGTGATAATCCTAAAAATATACTTATTGCTTCTAATTTGACTCCTGATGAGAGAATTAAAAATGGATGAAACGTTAGGAAAAGACAGAAAGTATTTTCTTGGGGTTACGAGGATATGCCCAAAATTGATAAGGAAATTACAGTACACAAGATCCCTACATATCCTCAAATTACACCTATAGACGGCGAGGTTTAGCACGCGCCCAAGTTTATTACAACTGTGACACTGTTTGAGCTCAAAGCTTTAGGGAACACACTAACCACTATCACAAAGACATGGCATGGAGATAAGGAGTCGCCTCCCAGGGTAATAACTGGGATAAATCGAAAGTGGTGGTAACTCGATTCTCTAATACAAGCTAGCACCATAACCAGGAGTTCTGGATATGGAATACCAAATTCTTTTAGTCTTGTGCTCATTTAGAATTATTTTATTAATTACTATCTTATTTCCTAATTACATGCAATTTCATTAAACCCTAATTGAACATCCATCTAACCCTAAGGCAACCAATCCATGAAAAAGCACGTAAAAAATGCATTCAAGTTGTAACGTCCCTAAATCTAAACTACATTTGATTTTAATTTTAAGTTAGTTAAATCTACATATTTTATTTACAAGTGAAATGGAACTAAAAGTGGGCCTATATTTTGATGATTAGTGAGCCTAAATCTATTATTTTTAATTCTAAAAGTGGGCCTAAGTCTATTAAATTTTAAAAGAAAAAGAAATTAATTAGTGGGCTTAATTCTAATTAAATGAAATGATCCTTAGTCTACAAATTATGAAGAAGGCTTTATTAATGGGCTGAGCTAAGTCTAAGTTAATTTTAATTAACTAAAAATGGGCTTAAAATCTAAATTAACCTAATGGGCCTAAATTAATTAAACATAAATTTCATTTTAAAGACCTATTCTATTAGTGAGTTAAATCCTACATATGGGTTTGGGGCCCAAAACGAATAAAAATAAAAAACAAGCCCAAATAATAAAACAAACCAAATAAACATACAAACATACAAACCAGAATTTCTAATTCTAATTTAATTTACATACCACCTAAATTAATCTGAAGCCACCATTAATTTTATTACAGTTTTTACCAAATGGACCTAAGTTACTAATTGATTTTTAAGTGCAGAAAATTAAATTTCACTATTTTTTCCTCTACCGGGGCTATTACAATTTCTACGTATAATAATAGTTACATGCCCAAAAATCAAAAATAAATACACAATGTAAATACCACTAAAAAACAGAAAATAAATCTAAAACGACGTGATTTTGACATGGATTAATCCATGACATTCTATGGACCTTCATAGATTTAGTCCGTTCACTCCCATCTTTAGGACATATTATTTCCACCATCACCATTAAAAAACAAAACAAAAAATCAAGAAAAATGGTTAGAATAAAATAAGAAATAAAGAAAAACGATAAAAATCAAATGAAAATTAATAAAATAAAAAGAAAAGGATGAGAGATGTAATATTGATTAGCTCCTCAGAGATTTTGTTTAATTCACCGTTTAAATATATCTGTAGTTATAATCTTCTCAGTTTTAGGTTTGATTGCTTTTCCAAAAGAATGGGTTAATTCCCCGTAGAAAAGAAAAGTTTTTTTTTTTTTAATCAAGTTCACACCAAAGTTTTTCCAGGAAAGAAAACTTTTTTTTTTCCTTTCTCTTTTTTCTCTCTGTTTTTTTCGTCTCTCTTTTTTTTTTTTCGCTCTTCCCGCCTTCCTTCCTTTTCTTCTGCGCCTCTCTTCCCTTTTTATCTCTCCCGTCTTATTAACACCCACGCCATCATCCCTAACGATAAAGACTTTATCTTTATCGTTGGGGATGATAAATTTTATTTGCAGATAAAATTAAGATAAATAACAGATTTATTTATTTATTTTTTTGTTATTTTTTTTATTTTTTTACCAATCAAGTTTAAGAAAAATAAATAAAAAAATCACAAAAAATCAAATATTCACGCATCGGAATAGTACAATTTTGACCGAAATTGTAGATTGCCAATTGAAATTCTGGATTTTCGATCGGAACATTTAATTACAAAAAGACCCTTGAAGAAAAAGAGACTTTTCAATTTAGTCCATAAAAAATGCAATCAAGCCTTGGGATCCAAAATTCAAATACTAGAGACCTATTTGCAACAAATTTTCATCATCGGAGTCCTCTTTTGCATCCATACTCTAGTCATCTAGAAATTGGGTGCTTACAAACATGCTTTCATTATTAATTATCTTCTCATTATTTTGAATTGCAAAAGCCTTACCTATATTCGTTGCATAGTTTGTTACACTATTCTTTTATTTTAAGCAATCCATTTTAATAGCTCTAAACATATACAATAGAGATTAATAGGTGATTAGTCCCCAATCCCTATAGAGATGATACTTTACTTATCATTATATTACTTCTCGACCCGTGCACTTGCTATAATCAACAGGTGCTTGCAAGATGATAATGATTCCCTCTAGAGTATTGCTATTAAAAATAAATAATGTGTTTCTCAGGTGAACAATGTTCATATCACCTCTTCTACGCACTCCTCTTCCATTTTGAGAGTTATCACTAACACTGTGTCTGATTGTTCTTCAACAGCTACTATCATTATGGATAGTTTTTTATTTTAAAGTTGGTGAAAGTTAGTCAGTCCTTTTCTAGACTAATTGTTGGTGTGGTACAGAGCCTCTTTGCTCTCTTTTTCTAAACCTCTCTCACTTATCTAAGTTTCCATATGGCTTAATTTCTAAATTTGGTGTTTGGTTAGATGGAACTTCGTCTTAGAACTTTCTTTGGCAATGTTCTTGTCTTCGGATGAGCTCTTAATTCTAAACTCTTTATTGGAAGCTATTTTTCATATTACTATAATGTGAGATGTCCAAGATAAGATGTAATGGCTGGGTAATTCTTCTCGCCACTTTACTATTAACAACTTATGTAAAACTTTCTTGCATCATTTAAAGTGAGTTAATTCTATTGTCCTGCCAAAAATATGGTTGAATTTTGCTCCAGTGAAGGTTGAATTATTTACATGGCCTGCTATGCTCAATAGGTTACCTACTAGAGATCATCTCTTTGCCCTCAATATATGTCCTTTAGCCTTGAATCATCTCCTTATTATGGTGCTTTTGGGGAAATGATGGATTATGTGTTAGTCTACTATCACTTTTCTTGGAAAAATTGGGCTTTCTTTCTTAAATGGCATGGAGTTTCGATTTCGGTTCCAAATCAATTCTTGTTACTTTATCATCAATGATGTGCTCTAGTTCATAGTAAATTTTAGCGTCAATTTTGGACAACCCTCTTCTTCATGATTGGGTGGACTTTATGGTTGCATCGTAATGACATTGTCGTTTCTTCGATGGTTCCTTCTCAACTGGCTATTCAGAAGCTAATTTTCATTCATGTCTCAACTTGGGTAAAATCTTTATTCCCATCTTTTTGTTATTCAACAACTGACCTACTTGCTCGCTCTATATGTATTCATGGTGTCTTTCTCTATGGTTTTATGTTTGGATTTGTGTCTCTCTCTATGGTGTTGTTCTTCAATTTTTTTGTTTAGTTTTTTGGTCTCTTCTTTTGGATGTTTTAGTTTTATTAGTTTTTTAGATTTAGTCTTGCTTTGTATCTCTTTGCTTGGCTCTTAGGTGAAGAAGATAATAGCAAAAATATAATTTCATTCCCTTAATCAAAATGGAGAAGAATCCTCTCCTATATATACAAATACACACAAGAGATAAAATAGGAATGAAAGAAATAAAAGAGGAAATAAAGGGGGATTTTGGTTATGAATGTTAACCAAGATTACAAATAAAGAAAATATTCACAAATCAGGGCCCACATATTCACTAACCGTTGGAGACATTTAAGGAAGGAGCTATTGTAGTTTGAGCTGCTGTAATTTGAGTTTAAATCAGACGTGGGACATATTGCGATTGCCATACTGGATGTTGCCAGACTGACTGTCTCCTTCTTCACCCTTTTCAAGTTAGAGGGAATGATGGAATGAACTCCAACCTTGTTTCTCGAATTCCAAAGTGAGACCTTAGGTAAAGGTTTTGTAAAAATATCTACTATTTGTTGAGGTGACCGGACAAAGTTATTAACTAGATTGCTAAAAGCAACTTTCTCTCAAACAAAATGATAATTAATAGCAATATATTTGGATCTGGGATGAAATATTAGATTAACTATCATGTACAAGGCACTAAGATTGTCTTAAAATAATTGAGGTGGTTGTTGTATATGAGTTTTAAGATCTCTTAGAAGAAAAGTAATCCATGTAAGCTCTGCTGTGGCAACTGCAATACTGCAGTATTCTGCTTTGAAACTGGATCTTGAGATTCTAGGTTGCTTTTTATATGACCATGAGATACAATTGCATCCAAGGTATACACAGTAACCAAATGTGCTCCGTCGTGTTAAAGGACATCCTGCCCAGTCAGCATCGCAAAAACCATAGAGGCACTTGGAACTTTGTTGAATGAAATGAAGCTTGAAATTGATTGTACCTTTTATATATCAAATAATACGCTCGATTGCTTTATAATCTCCAATTGTTAGTTATTGAACATTTTGACACACCTTGTGAACCATATGAACAATGTTGAGTAAAGTGTGAGTGAGGTATAAAAGTGCTCTAGCAAGGCTGCGATACATCTTGGCATCAAAATTCATATAGTCTTTATCATTGCATTAAGCTTTTAATACCAAAGGGGTGTTGAAATGTTATCTTGCCTCCAGACTGGCTTTAGCAACTATTTGCCTTGAGAAAATGATAAGATTGGTATGTGTGTATCGAACTTTAAATCCTAAAAAGTAATGAAGGCATCCCAAATCCTTGATTGCAAATTCTTGTCCCAACGCATCAATGAGTTGCTGGATAAATTGATCATTATTCCTTGTGACCACAATAACATCAACATAAATTAGCATGATAACCATAATCGATTTGTTACAAAAAAAATAAATAAGGAAGAATCAGCATTACAACATATAAAACCAAAATGAATTAAAAATTTTGTTAAATTTATCAAATCAAGTTCGTGGAGCTTATTTGAGGACATATAACGATTTTTGTAATTTTAACACAAAATGGGGCAATTGAGAATCCTTGAAGATTGGAGGTTGTTCCATTAAAATTGTTTCACTTAAATCTCCATGGAGGAAACCATTTTTGATGTCCAGTTGTCTTAGTGTCCATTTGGAAGTAACGATAAGTGTAAGAACAAGTCGTATAGTGGTAACTTTGACTATAGTACTGAAAGTCTCATTGTAGTCAATGCCTTAAACTTGGTTGTAGCCTTGTGCTACTAAGCGTTCTTTATATCGATCCAAGGTACCATCACTATTAGCTTAGTCTTGAATATCCATTTGGAGCCTATGACATTAGCAGGAGCTGGTCGTGGGACAAGAGACCGGGTTTAATTTGAGTAAAGTGCCAAGATTTCTTCTTCCATTTCCTTACGCTAGTGTGGTTTAGAAACTACTTTATTCCATGTGGTTAGTTCTGTTACATTAATGGTACATGTGAGAGCTGTAGGGCATCATCTATCTCTTATACTTTGAGTTTCAAGAGCTAACTAAGGATCATATTTCATATTCAAAGTTAGTTGATGTCTTGTTATCAATGTATATCCTTGCTCATTTGTTGTACTTGAAAGGGGAATCTGTAAGTCAATGTTTAAATTATTAGATATATCTTTAAATTAATTAGACATGGAAGAAGAGTGATTTTGAATTAATTCATCTTTCTCAGTTTATGGAGGTGTCATAAGCTGGTCCAATGGTTGATGAACTTCTTGCAGATTGTCAAACTAGATATTAATAAATTGGATTTTTACCTCAGTTTGACCAGTGTGTTCAGCAACAACCTCTTAGAGATTGTCAGACTGGAGGTTGCCTTACTGGTTTCTTGCCTCAGTTTGACTAGTGTGTTCAGCAGTAACTTCTTGGAGATTGTCAGACTGGAGATTACCATATTGATTTTCTACCTCTATTTGACTAGTGTGTTCAACAACTTTTTATATGTTGCTAGTTTGGTTTTCTATTTCAGTTTGACCAATGTGTTAATAATAACTTCTTAGAGATTATTAGACAGGAGATTGTCGGACTGGATTTTTACCTCATGGTAAAAATGAATATGCCTATTGGTGGATTATTGTTCCTTTAGCTCTAGGTTGGAGGAGATTTGTGATGTCCCTTTTTGAATCTAACCTTCCTGATCAATATAGGTAACAAGTTCAGGAGTAGTTACGATAACTTTGGTTGAAGCTTTATCAAATGGGAATTTGCTCTCATTAAACGCCACATGTCGAAAAATATAAACTCGATTGGATAATGGATAAAGATGTATGTACCCTTTATGCATAGAGTTGCACCCTATGAAAACACATTAATACTTTTTCTTTGAGAACTTATATTTCTCATAATGGCGAAGATAGGCATAACACATGCATCCAAAAGCTCCTTAAACTATCATAATTTGGGTTAGTACCAAAGAGTTTTAAAAATGGTGATTCCATTTTTAATTTATTTGATGGCAATCTACTAATTATAAAAATTGATGTAAAAAATGCATCAACCCTATGTCTCAAAGGAAATTTTGACTGAAATAACAAGGTTAAGCCAGTCTCAATAATATGGCAATGTTTCCTTTCGACGAACCATTTTCCTCAGGGGTGTTAGGACACAAAACTTTAGTGACTAATTCCTCATTTTTAAAGATGGTTTTTAAAATTATTTGAAGTAAATTCACCTCCCCCATCACTTTGGATAATTTTAATTTTCTTATCAAATCGATTTTCAATTTGTTTTTGTAATTTAAGAAATTGTTCAAAAAAATCATATTTTCTTTTCGAAAGAATTATCCAATAATATCTTGAAAAATCATCAATTATGACTGCATAATATTTAAATTTTTAATAAGAAGAAATAGGGGCTAGTCCCTATAAGTCATAGTGTAATTTTTTAAGAAGATATTTAAAAATGCTCATGAATGGATTAAATGGAAGTTTGCATTTTTATTCCATTTGACAAAAGGACAAATGGTTCCTTGTTTTTTCCAATTTGAAATACTAATGAATTCTTTATTGGGATAATGTCCAAAAATGACCCCTAATGTTTTGCCCGATTCTCACATTGGCACCTACTGTTTTTCAAGGGCCATTTATGCCTTTAATGCTGACAAATTCAGTAAATTTAAATACAACTCTTAAACATTGTTAAGTTTTTCATTACCATAGTTGATGTGGCACTATAGGACCCAATTCTATCAAAGAAAATAAAAAAAGGATTTGTTAAGTTCCTCCCTCCACTTCAATAATCTAGCTACTTCCCACACTCAACCCCCTTGCTTGCCACTACCGCCTGCTTCTCTCTCCCTTCTTGAAAGCTCTACTAAAATTTTATATCACGTTCCTATGCCCAAGCACCTCCCAAACAAATCCAATATCTCACGGACAGTCATTTTACTATAGTGAAGATCATGCTGGCTGATATAAGCATAGGTTCTTGAAGGCACCAACTCTAAAAGCTCATGGTTGTAGTTTATGACTTTGCTTGTAACTTGTTGGTTACCACCAATAGTAAAAAATTATAGCACATAATTGTAAAGCTCATTGAAATGCGAAGGAGAAATAAAAAAACCCTTAAATCATCATCAAGTTTTCAAGCAAGTGCTTTCAGTAGTGTTATTTTTTTCCTGAACTGGGAGGCACAAGAAGTAGAGTCATTCTGAAAGTGAAGACCAATAAATAAAAATTTTTAGAAATATTCTGAGGTGGTTTTCAGTTGGGCATAGTTCTTTAAGCCTACCTTAACGGCCTTAATATTCCATTCATATCTTGGAGTATCTTAGCTGTCCTCTTTTTTTATGGAGAGAGTCCAATCATTTTAAGAGCACCCTATTCAAATCTATAAACATAAGGATGTTAGTCAGAAATAAGAATGACTCATCGTGGATATGCCAAACTGTTAGCCAGGATTTAGCTTCTTCCTAATTATTATACTTGAAAATACAGAAAGATATGATAAAGAAAACCATAAAGTCATTTATGACAATCCGTTTCGACTACTATCAATAGCAAGGCATCAAATGTGCTTAAGGACTTGTCATTTTTATTGCCCTCTAAAGCTTCTCTTTACACGAAACCTTCACTCCCTACACTCTCTCACGACTTGACCATCTTCCTGTCCTCTGTCTTTGGAATAATTCTCTCTCTGGTCCAATTCCTGATCAACTTGAAATCACTTTTCTTGAGCCATAACTCTTTATCCAGTTAATTTCTTGCCTCTATTCTCTTCCTCCACAAGCTTACTGTTCTTGATCTTGCTTATTTGAACCATGCATTACTGCTACCACCACCAATATCCATCGCGCTGGCATCGGTGGAGAGATGCGCCGCATTCTTTGAACATTAAAATTTATGTTTAGGGGATGCAGCTTTTTTTTCCTTTATTATTATATGGGGAAATTCTATGTAGCCATTGGTTAAAATAAATGGTACCTTTTTAAAGGAACTTCAACAATAGAAACTGGAGATTGGAGAGGAGCCTATGAAATAGACAAAATAGAATTGTAGAATGCTTGAGGTAGTAGAAAAAACTTTGACTAAAGGACTAATGCTATTGATAAATGTTCTCATCATTGACATTTTCTCTTCAATTTTGTAGTTTAGATTTTTCAAAAATTAGGGATTTAGGTTATGAAGAATAAGAAGAAGAAGAAGAAGAAGAGGAAAATGCGTTATTTGGCTTTCACATTTTTTAATTTTTATTTTAATTAAATGTGTCCCATATAAGCCACATCAGGAGTCTTTAATGGAAAATATAACATTGTTTAAAGCTGTGTTTAAATGTACTAGATTTGGTGACATGAGGGATATAAACGGACCTCAAAAAATATAAGGTACCATTGTGGGAATCGAGAGAAACATTGGGGTCATATTTGAACCTTTTCCTTTCTTTATTTCTTTAAAATTGGAAAACTCTAGAGTTTGCATGATCCAAACGATGATGCCAAATGGTATTAGAAGCAGTATGTGAAAAACAAAAATGGAAAAAAATAAAGAGAGCAAAATTCCTAAGTTCTTTCGAAGCATATAGACTGCCTTTCTTAATGCCTTTAGCCATCACTTTTCCCTGTAAATCTTCAATAACAAAATTATTAGTTAAAAATATAATATTATGAAAACGCCTTAGAGGGGGGGTGAATAAGGCAATTGAATTCAAATCGATAGTAATTGAAATTTAAATAAAAATAGAAAGAATGTTGGGAAGAAAGAATGAAGAACACAAAGATTTAAGGAGTTCGGATTCAACAACAATCCTACGTCTCCACCTAACTTATCCCCAAGTTAGGATTTTC
>CATIWM010322006.1:0-11564 GCA_949671775.1 Mallotus repandus | reverse complement strand
ACACTTGATTGGTGAGAGCTGTAAAATTGAGAACTAGTTGTACTCAATTAATCATAGGTTTGTCTGAGAGGAAGATCTGTGATTCTTAAGATTGCTTACATAATGAACTATAGTCTAAATTAACTTAGAGATTAATTACATCTTTAAAAAGGTTGAATTGAGTTTAATAACCCTAGCATTTTCTTAGATTATGATTTTTACATTAGCTTAAATTTATTTTGCATATTTTATTTTGAAAAACTAATTTTTAGTGTCTAGACAAACAAACACCTTGATTATTTCAATACTTAATTTGCAATCTGTGGGACGATCTTTATTTGTTACTTGCATGATTTCGTACGCTTATGGATTTCACCAAGTTTTTGGCACCGTTGTCGGGGATTGCCAAAATTGATATTATTAAGAAAATTATGTTGTTTGATTTAGATGTTCTTTTAGTTTTTATTTCTTTATTTTTTATTACATTTATGGTATTGCAGGAACTTATGCTATTGCATGCACACAACATGTAGTGTAAGTAAGCAAGGAGTTTCATTAGTGCCATTTGGTTTAGAGCTTGAGAAAATAGTTCGCAGAAGGAGAAAGTAACATGAAAGTAGGATGAACAAAGGGGAAGAAGAAAGAAATTCGCCTCAAAAGCAACAAGTAGCTCAAAATGAACAGATTGGACAAAGGACAATGAGAGATTTTGTAAGTCCTAATGTCCAAGGTGACCAAACACCAATTATGAGGCCAACGGTTGTAATAAACAACTTTGGGATCAAGCCTACCATGATCCAAATAATCCATAACTCATAATTCAGTGGATTACCACATGAGAATTCAATTGGTCACATGACTTAATTCTTAGAGTACTGCTTAACCTTCAAGATGAATGGAGTGCAGCCTGAAGTAATCCAGCTTATTCTCTTCCAATTTTCTCTTATGGATATAGTAAAAAGATGGTTTACAAGCTTACCACCCAACTCTATCAACACTTGGTAAGAGCTTTACACCATTTTCTTTAACAAGCACTTTCCACCTGTAAAAGTGTTGAAGATCAGGATTAAAATCAACTCTTTTTACCAAAGAGAATATGAGAGCTTCTATGAGTGCTGGGACAAATTTAAGGATCTTCAAAGATAGTTTCCACCTAAGTTGATATCATCATAGGACTTAGAGCAATAATTCTATAAAGGTGTCAATCCTTCAGTCCGAGTAAACATTAATTTAGTTACTAGAGGGACCATCATGTGAAAGACACATGAATATGCTTTGGACCTTTTTTAAGGCTAACACACAATGCCTTTGGTCTAATGAGGGAGCAATTCTAAAGAAGGGAGGATCAATTGAAGTTGAGAGCTTGACCATATTGAATGCAAAGCTAGTCTCTTTATAAAAAAGGATAGACAAGATGAATGTTAATGCAATTTCCACATCTTCATTGTCTTCCTCTTATGAATTGTGTCAAGGAGGTTATCCTATAATTGAGTGTTAGTTGATGCAAGGACTGTTAATGGAGAATGTAAACTATATGAACAACTTCAACAAGGGGTAGCATAATCTAGTTCATGGAAACACTTACAACCCTAGTTGGAGGAATCACCCCAACTTTTCATGGAACAACCAAGGGAACAATCAGTGGAGGCCACAAGCTCCACTGAGTTTTAGAGTTTAAAATGCACAACAATCTCAGTCATATTTCCAACAAGATAAAAGTTTAACTTCAGTAACCTCACTAGAGAACAAGATAGAGAAGTTCATGGATATAATTTTTGCAAAGATGAATCAACAGAATGAAGCTACAAAGTGATTGAAGGGCAGATTTAAACAGATGCACTAGGACACTCAACTCATGTTCAGAAACCATTATTCCTCAATTCACAACTTGGAGATACAAGTAGGGTAATTGGCTAATTCCTTATCCATGAGAAATCAAACTTGGAGTCTCACTATTTCATGTTCTGTTGGCAATTTAGAATTTGAAAAAGCTTGATGTGATTCAAGAGCTTCCATTAATCTGATGCCTTAGTCAATTTACAGGAAATTGGGACTAGGAGAGGCAAGACCTAAAAACATTTAATTGCAGCTTGCAAATAGGACAGTGAAGGAACCAAAGGGCATAGTTGAAGATGTGCTAGTAAGGGGCGGGGAAGTTTATCTTTCCAATTCACTTCGAAGTGCTTAATTTTGAAGAGGAAGAAGATGTACCCTTAATCCTTAGGATGCCTTTTCTTTATATTGTAAAAGCTATAATTGACGTTTATGATGGGACACTCACATTGAGAGTAGGGGATGAGAGTTGTAATTTGATGTCTACCACGGTATGAAATATCCTTCTAATAATGGATTTTTTATGCGAGTTGATGTTATTGATGATTATATGAGTGAAGTCCAATGATGGAGGTCAGTAAATTCTATAGAAATTGAAAATATTGAGAAGTGTTTTCAGGTACATTCTTCTTAAGATGAAGCATATCTCAAACACTAAACCTGTTTACCTAACATTCAACTATCAAACACTGAACCTACACCTCCCCTCAACCATTAAACCACCAAAACTAGACTTGGAGCCTTTACCCCTATATTTGAGATATACTTTCCTAAGAGAAGACCAAACTTTACCAGCGATCATATCCTCTAAACTAAACCAAGACCAAGAGGACTTATTAGTAAACATGTTGAAAAAAAGGATTAAGGCTATAGGATGGTAGATTTTTGACATCAAGGGCAAAAGTACTTCTTATTGCATGCACAAAATTTTGATGGAAGAGGGTCATAAGCCAATAACTGAAAGATAGAGAAGGCTTAATCCTAACATGCAGGATGTGGTGAAAAAGGAAGTGGTTAAGCTACTTGATGTAGAGATCATTTACCCCAATCTTAGATAGCTCATAGGTAAGCTCGATTAGTGTGTGCTAAAGAAAGGAGGAATGACTACTATAGAGAATGAGGAAGGAGATTTGATTCCCATAATAGAGGTAAATGGATGGAGGGTTTGTATTGACTATAGGAAATTGAATTCAGCAACCAAGAAAGATCACTTTCCATTGCCATTCATTAACCAAATGTTAGAACGAATGTGGGGCATATTTTTTACTACTTCTTGAATGTTTCCTCAGGATACAACCAAATTGCAATAGCTCTAGAGGATCAAGAGAAAATAACCTTTACATGTCCCTATGGCACATTTACTTACAGATGAATGCCATTGAGATTATGTAATGCTTCTGCAACATTCTAAAGATGCATGATGGCCATTTTTATAGACATAGTGGAGGAGATTATTGATGTTTTAATGGATGACTTTTCAGTCTATAGGAATTTATTTGAGGGTTTTTTGGACAATTTGGAAAGAGTGTTAGCTCATTGCGAAGAGATAAATTTTGTACTTGATTGGGAAAAATGCCATTTCATGATGGATAAAGGGATTATTCTTGGTCACAAAATTTCAGATCAAGGCATTGAAGTAGACAAAGTAAAAGTAAAGACCATTACAAAACTATAGTATTCTACAAATGTCAAGGGTGTCAGAAGTTTCCTTGGCCATGCAACCCTTTACAGGTGGTTCATTAAGGATTTTTCTAAAATCTCTAAACTCCTTTGTAAGTTGCTTGAGAAAGATTGACCCTTTGTCTTTACTAACGAGTGTAAATTAGCATTTGATAGGTTAAATTAGGCTCTAATCTCAGCATCTACAGTGGTAGCACTGGATTAGAACCTACCATTCGAGCTGATGTATGATGCAAGTGATTATGCAATAGTAATTGTCCTTAGTCAGAGGAAGGAAAATAAGCTCCATGTGATCTATTATGCAAGCAGGATTTATGCCACTATAGAGGAGATGTTGGTAGCCATTTTTGCATTTAACAATTTTATGTCTTATCTCTTCAGTTTCAAAGTGGTGGTATACACAGACCATGCAACTTTGAAATATTTAATGAATAAGAAGGATTCTAAACCAAGACTGATAAGATAGGTGCTTTTACTACAAGAGTTTGATATTGAGATTAGAGACAAGAAGGGCTTAGAAAATGTAGTAACGGATCACTTATCAAGATTGGAGTTAGATAAAAAAGGAATTGATAGCGAGGAACCTATCAAGGAAATATTCCTTGGTGAGATGCTACTTGCTATGGAGCTCATGGATGCTCCTTGTTTGTTGACATAGCCAACTTTATCTTATGTAAGGAATTTCCAAAAACCTTCAATGGTCAATAAAAGAAGAAATTGATTCATGACTCCAAGTCTTACTTATGGGAGGATCCTTGTAGAAATTGTGTAATGATGGCATGGTTAGGAGATGCATAGCAAATGAAGACATTGTCATGGTATGGTTAGTGGTAAACATTTTGGATTATAAAGAATAGCTTTAAAAGTTCTTAAAGCAGGATTCTATTGGCCTATGATCTTTTAAGATGCTCGAGCATTTGTGCTTAACTGTGATGCATGTCAAAGGAGTGACAACATTTCAAGGAGAGATGAAATACTTCAATCAGGGATTCTAGAGGTTGAAATATTCGATGTTTGGGGAATTGATTTCATGGGGCCATTTCCTTCATTAGAGGGCAACAAGTACATACTTGTTTATGTGGACTATGTGTTAAAGTGGGTAGAAGGTCAAGCTTGGTAATTAATGATGCAAGAGTTATCTGTAAGTTCTTAAAAAAACTCTTTTCTCGATCTGGAATGCCACGAGCCATTATCAATTATGGAGGCACACACTTTTGCAATAAGAATATGAAAACTCTTTTGGCTCAATATGGGGTGAAACACAAAGTGTCAACACCTTATCATCCTTAAACAAATGGTCAGGTGGAAGTTAGTAATCGAGAATTGAAGAAAATCTTAGAGAGGACAGTGAGCAAGTCTAGGAAAGAATGGGCACATAAGCTTGATGATGCTTAGGTGTACCGGACTGCCTACAAAACACCTATTGTAATGTCTCTATTTAGGTTGGTTTATGAAAAAGCATGTCATCTTCTGGTGGAACTAGAGCATAAGGCTTATTGGGTAGTGAAGGCATTGAATTTTGACTTTAAAAGAGCTGCTAAAAGGAGGATGTTGCAACTAAATGAATTGGAATAAATTAGACAAACTTTATATAAGAATTACAGAATTTATAAGGAGAATATAAAAAGGTGGCATGATTCAAATATCAAGCATAAATATTACAACAAAGGAGATCATGTGTTGCTTTTTAATTCTAGGCTCAGGTTATTCCTTGGAAAGCTAAAAATTAAATGGTCTGAACCCTTCATTGTGTCACAAATATTTCCTTATAGAGTTGTGGAGTTGATCAATGCACAAGGAGAAAGTTTAAAGTCAATGGGCAAAGGTTGAAGATGTGCTATGGAGGTAAAATAGTTAATTTTAACCAAGTTGCCTACTTGACTGATGGAAGCACATGATGCAAGCAATGGTCTAGCTTACGGACCTTAAACAAGCGCTTTTTGGGAGCTTAACCAACGCCTTGTTCATTTTCACTTATTTAATTATTTTTCTTTTAAAATTTTATCTTTTTGTTAATTCCTTTATTTATTTCTTTTTAATTTGAATTCTTTTCATTTTTCAGAGATTAAAGATGAGGAGGAGCACTTTGAAGTGGTTTGTAAGTTCAGTCTTATGTGAATGATTGATCCTTAATTGTGGTGTTGAATGTATTGGTGCAATGATGTGAATTAGTTAGTAAATGATGCTCGTTGTGATTTAGTATAGTTGTGCACCCTAGTTGTGCAGCCATTGACTTGATGAGGTTAGAATATCTGAATTTTTAAAGTCAGGCATGACTATGCATCTTATGACATATAGTCGTACCACTTATATGAGCTTTGAACCAAGTCAGGCACGACCATGCATCTTTTAATGCATAATTGTGCCACTTACATGAGCTTTGAACTAAGTCAGGCATGGCCATGCATCTTTTCATGCACAGTCATACCTGTTCAAAAGCCAAAACCTCAAAAAGGGACATAGGGCCATGCATCTTGACATGCATGATCGTGCGTCGTGACTCTAAAACATTTATTGCACACCTTATTCCCCAATTAACATAAATCCTTTCAACTTCCAACCATTTCCTCTTCCATGCATGCATCAATCTCAATTTTCCAAAAGCATTAACTTGCAATTAATGTTTTCTTAACACTTATCCACCTTCTTCATCTTTAAATACACCCAATCTTCCTCTTCTCCATCATAAAATCTTCTTCTAGCAAAAATAACTCCAACCGTAAACCGTAATTTATTTCATATCTTCAATATGTCTTCTAGGAAATCCCAGAAATCAGCCCCTCTTTCCAATAGAGCAAGAGTTAGAGGAAGCTCCAATAACCCTAGAGGAGCAATAGAGGAGAGAAGGATCAAGGCGTACCTAAATTTCTTTTAATTTGCAAATAAAACTCAAAGAAGGAAATTTAAAGAGCTTAGGCATAGAAAAATTGTGCCTAATCGGTACATGAGTGTGTCAGCATTAAAAGAGGTAGGTAGGTCTCTTTGATGAAGTGCTAGTTTTTGTGAATAGGGTGGGGTGGAATGACTTTGTAACTATACAAAGTCCTTCCTATGTTAGGTTTACTTGTGAATTCTTGTCATCCTATGCTCTTGATGAGAGGAAAATGCAAATTTCCTTTCATTTAGGAAATGAAAACTTTAAAATGATGGTTTTTCAGTTGAATGATGTTTTTCATTTTCCAAAAAGAGAGGAAACACAAATAGAATATGATAGGATGAGTTTTGAAGTGCTATCACCGGTGAGAGAGGGGTGTTTTATAAAGCCTGTTCAGCTAAGGAATCGCAAATTCAGTCACCTGCTTTGAAGTAGCTACATAGATTAATGTCTCACTCATTGTTCAGAAGAAAGGAAGCAAATTTTTTAGTGTCAACAATTGAGCTTTTAATCTTGTATTGCATTGTGCATGATCAAAAATCAATATTTGTCATACAATCGCAGTGAAGGTTTAAGATGTGGCAACTAAGGTTTTAGGGGCCATAAAAATTGGAGGCTTAATCACTACCATAGCCAAGTATATGGGCTTTGACATAGATAACATGCCTTTTAAAAAAATTCAAGGAAATGATCTTATTGATTTGCAAATGATGGGGGCTATAGAATTTATGGTAAAAGATGCATGTATAAACCGCATTTTGGTGAGAGCTACTCAATAACTTGCTTAACAAGTAGAACCGAAAGTTGAGGAAGAAATTGATGAAGCTCAAGAGGCAAGCTTAGATGCAATCATGCAGAGAATGGATGATTTGGTATGTCAAGTGGGGGTGATTGACTCAAATGTGGGTGAATTAACTTCAAAGGTTGAAAGGATGAGCTTTACCACACTTGGCATAAAACATACAATGAACATGATGAATCATAACCTCCTTGGCTTCTTCCAAACTCAAAATTTTTTTCCACCACCTTACCCTCCAATTCATGATGAACCGAACAATGATAATATAGAGGAGGATGGAGATGAATATGAAGAGGAGATAGAATCTGAGGGAGGAGATAAGGATCAGGATCTACATGTCTTATTTTATGCCTTGTTTTGTGTTTAGTTTTTGTTGTTTTGATGTTTAAAGTTTATTTATTTATTTTTTAAGTTTCATGCTATTAGTTTGTTGTTTGTTCAGGTTATAGTTGTTTAATTTAATGTGCAATTTGTTTAAAATTTTATATGTTAATGCAAATTGTGTTTTCTTTGATGTTCCATAAGTTTAGAATTTGTTTTTACCTTTACTTTTGATAAAAAAAAATGAGTTAATTTGTAGAATTCAGCAACAGAGGCATGACCATGTGTACTTTGACACATAGTTGTGCGCTCACTAAGTCTGGGAATAGAAGAATCAGGCATGACCATGCGTTCTTGGACACACAGTCGTGTGTCTCAGGATGCACGACTATGCGACTTGCCTACAAATTTGAAATTCGATTTCCAATTTTATTTCTTATTTTAATAATAATGGGGACATTGTTGATTTTAAAAGTGAGGGGAGAATTTAAAATTTTTCAAATTTTAATTTTTATTCTTTAATTTTCAATTTTTAGTAGTTTTTGAATTTTGAATTTTATTTTTCCTTATCTATTTAGGTTTTGTATTTTTAGAAAGAGGTTTAATTTATTTATTTTGTTAAAATTTTATCCAGTTAAAATAATTTTTGATTTACTTTTCCTGTTACGAATAGACTTCCCAATTCTTTTAGAACTCTTATTTCTTTTTTTTATTTAAGCTCTTTTATTTTCAACCTCAACTCTGTAGTTTATTTATTTATGCTTTATTTCTTTCATTCTTTTGCAACTTAACGTTTCTTTTTAGTATGGCTAGAACAAAGAACCAACAACCTTGTGCTAAGGGGAAGAAGCTGAATGTTAATAATGGTAAGCTACGCGACCTTAGGGATGATTATGATGCATTCTTTTCCATTTATTTTGAAGAAAAAGGTAAGAGGTTAGAAGATAAGAGGTTCTGTTCTTTAACTAAAAGAAAGTTCATCATGCCTAAATACTTTAAGGATGATGTGCTTATAGACATAGGTTTAAAGGACACTATACATGCTTTTTGTGAAAGAATGAGCTGGTTGAAATTGATGAAAACTCAATATGAGGTACTCTTTGAGTTAGCAATAGAGTTTTACACTACATTAAAGATTGTAGATGAAAATCTAGGATTCTTTTCTTATAGATTCTTTGGGAAAGAATACCACTTTGATTTTAAGCCATGTCTGATATTTTTGGCTTTTCTGAGGGAGGTATTTGTCAACCTCCATTAAGTTACAATATGAGTAATTTTTGGTATGAAATCACTGGTAGGGATAGACTTTGCGAGGGACAAGTAATGACTAGTGGGTTAATTAAAAATCACTCATATTTGTTAATGTACAAGTTTATGTCTCATGTAATTTTTAAGAGAAGGGATAACACTAAAGTTTCTCTTAATGATTTGTTTATATAGTGGTGTTTACATACTAACATAAAAGTATGTAGCACATACTTTGTTTTTCATTCAATGTGGTGTGTAGTGCAAGTCAGGAAAGCGGCCATATTAATAGGGCACATAGTTACAAGTCTGGCAATGTACTTTGCACTATTTGAAGTGGCTAAACACGAGTTGGAACCACTGGAACCTGAATTCCTCAATGAAGATTACCTCATCTGGGTTGAGATTATTACAGAATGGAGGGAGTTGAAAGACGTCACCTCAAGGAGATGCTACTTGTTATGATAAAACGCGTTGTAACATAGTGATGTCCCCTTACCAAAAGCTGCAGAATAGGAAGATGATAATGTCAGTGAGGCCCAATCGAGGAAGAGAGGGAATGCTGAAGGAGGAAAAGAGGACATTCTGAAGAAGATTATAGAGCTGATGGATATTTCAGACAATAGAATTGGAAACATGATCATGGACTTATCACTCAAAGTGAAGGGATTGAGAGGCATTACGAAGAAAGGGCAGAAAAGTTACAAGCTCAAATAGAAGAACTTAAGCAGCTTTCTTAAGTAAGAGATTGAAAGTGACAAATGAAGCATCAACAGAAGTCATCATTTCGTTTACCTCACCTCCCACTGCATCGAAATGAGGAAAATACATTGTTCTTTATGTTTAATTTTTATTTTATTTAGATTTTTTTATTTGTTTCTGTAGGTTAGTTTGGATAAATCATGCATATTTTGAGGATATGATTTATTTTGTTTCATGCATTATCTTATACTTGAGTTTTTAATCCTATTCATATGAAGAGTTTATTTCATTAAATGTAGTTTTCTTGAATAAGTGTAATAATCTTCCTTTAATATTTATTTTTAACTTTTACATTAGAAAAATAATTTGTGGTTAGGGATTGTTGAATTTTTAATGAACTTAATGCTTACTTTCCTATTGAATTATTGAATTTAGATACTTGATGTTAGAGAAAAATGCTTTAGAGAAAAATGCTTGCAACTAGGAATTAAGATTCATCCTTTAAGTTAATCTAGTCCACATGTATTTTGGTACTTATAGCATTTTCTCTATGAAAAAAAAGAGAAAAAAGAGAAGAAAACGAGATGGAGCATAAAATGCACTCATTGTTAAAATAATTAGGAGCTAAAATTTTAACTTTTCAATCTTTATATGGTGCTTCTACTCCAATGCTCTAATTTAGAGTAAGAGTCTCCAAAGGACCCTTTTTGGAGGTATCCACACTGAGTAGTGCAGGAAAGGTAGGGGATATTAAGATTGGGAAAACCTTGAATAAATAATTAAAAAGAATTGCTATATAGTTACCTTATATATGTTGAATTTTAGACTTTCTAAGTGTTGAAGTGATTCATATTTGCTTTCATTTTTCTTTGATGTCAATTGTTTATCTTCATGAATTTAATGGAAAAGTAAGTTCTTTACATAATAATTCTATATCTTTGACCTCAAGTTTTTATTTTAATTTATAGTTTTTAAACTTTATATTAAAGGAAGATTAGAATGGTTAGTCAAGTTAAAATTAGTTAATGAATGTGATTCTTCATTTGAATAGGATGTTTTCATGTTTTGCTTAAGGACAAACAAAGACTCAAGAGTGTGTGTGTGTGTGGTGGTGGGGGGGGGGGGGGGGGAGGGAGAATTTGATGAGTTTGAAAAGCTTTATGTTTTTAGCACTCAATAAGGTATAATTATGACTAATTTAGTTGCATGTTTAGTTAATTATAAGTTTTTTATTTATTTTTAATTATTTTATTTAGTTTGTTAAGTTTATTTTAATTTTAAATTTTTTAGTTTTAATTTGTTGTACTTTTGATCTCTAGGATGCATTGGAGAGATTTGAAGGTGTTGACTAGGTTAAATCCATGGTTAGGAAATCAAAGCAAGTGAAATCCTTGAAGAAAATTTGAGTTTTGATGAGAAGAGGGGTCACGCAATCGTGCTTGAAACCATGCACAGTCGTGCACACTAATGCACACGGCCATGCCTGTGATGGAGCAAAGGACATATGGTTGTGCAAGATGGGTGCACATGATCTTGCGTCAACAATAGAAATTTAAAATTTGTATTTTAGAAGCAGCTAATTTTTAGCGATAATTATATCTTCTATTATGTGGTTTGAATATCAGCTAGAAGGGTGTTTTTAAATGGTGTAGAGCCACCAAATGAACAACAACTATTACTCTTAGTTTAGTTTTACATCTTTCTTCTAAGAATCAAAGCTAGAATTCTCTAGTTCTTTCATTTGATTGGAATAGTTGATGTTTAAAGATTGAGAATAGAAGGCTTCCATTCCAGGGGGTTTTTATTATTTAGTTTTCCTGTTATTTCAATTTTAATTCATCAATAATGATTTTCTTTTCTCTTTGTTCATCATCTTCTCTTCTACTCAATATGTGTGGCTAGATCTTCTAGTTAGGGTTCTTGAATCAATTCAACCATGTGATCAATAGGATTTAATATAAGTTAATAAACATAGTTCATAGGTTGTTACTTTGCTTAATGTCTTCAATAGATTGACCACCCTTTGTTTGAAATCTAGATAATGAGACTTGATTGAGAGATAGGTTTCATTGAGAAAACAAGCAATAATTTATTAATTGTCTATTTAGTTAAGAGACATTTAGATAGTTA
>CATIWM010321969.1:0-26442 GCA_949671775.1 Mallotus repandus | reverse complement strand
CATAAAATTTATTAATTTTAATTTTAATTATTTTTAATATAATAAGACTTATAAAATTAAGTTATGTAATTTGATTTATATAATTAGATATATGCTATATTATTTATTTATTAATTTTCAATGTATAAAATATATACTTTTAAAAAAGTTATATACTTTTCTTATTTTTATAAAATTTATTAATTTATTAATTATTTACTTATTAAATTTAATGCATTAAATCTTATAAAAATTATGTTATCTAATTTGATTTATATTCGATAAAATATAAGTAGACCTAATTAAAATAAAAATATATATATTTTTAACAAAATTATCACTACAATTTTAATTAATTTAACAATTTTAATTAATTTAACAATTTTAATTAATTTAATTTTGTTAGAGATAAAATAGAAATTAACATAATTAAAATATGAAACATAACTTTTAATTAAATTAGAATTATATGTCAATTAATTTTATTTTTATTAAAGATAAAATAGAAGTTAACCTAATTAGAAAAGAAAATATGCTTTCAGTTAAATTAGTATTACATTTTAATTAATTTAATTTTGTTAAATATAAAATAGAAGTTAACCTAATTAAAATAGAAAATATACTTTCACTTATATTAAAATTATATTTTAATTAAATTAATTTTTATTTGAGATAAAATGGACTTTAACCTAATTAGAATAGAAAATATACTTTCAATTAAATTAGAATTTTTGTGAGAGATAAAATAGAAGTTCACCTAATTAAAATAGGAAACATATTTTCAACAAAATTAGAATTACATTTCAATCAATATAATTTTTATTAGAGATAAAATAAAAGTTAACCTAATTAGAATAAGAAATATACTTTCAATTAAATTAGAATTATTTTTTAATTAATTTAATTTAATTTTTATTTGTAAATGACTTAATTATCCAATTTTGTATAATGAATTAATACTTTTTTATAATTTTGTTTATCCTCCCCTCTCTTCGTACATTTATATATATTATAGATAGATATACGACAATAAAGGAGCCGAGCTGCTCGATATACGACAATAAAGGAGCTGAGCTGCTCGTAAGCAGTTTGACATTCAACTCGATAAAAACTTATTTGAATTTATATATTGAAGTTCGTTTAATAAACAAACCAAACTCAAACTATACAAAGCTCGGCTGCTAAAACTCACCAATAAGATCGAATAAAAATCCACAAGTGAACTCATACTTTTAATATTTAATAATTTGATTTTAGATATATAATATATAAATTTTTATTGTAAAAAATATTTTAGAAAATATATTATTAAAATAAAATCATAATTTTTATTAAATATATGATAATTTATTTGGTGAATAATTTATTTTCAATTTTAATGTATAATTTTAATTTATAGTTTATATTTTTTATTAAAAACTTTAGTCTTGTTTAAACTTGCGAACAACTTATAAACACTAAGTGACATAGTGAATTTGACTCGAATTCGGCTCAATTATAAATGAACCAAATTCAAGCTAGTTAAAATTTAGTTCGACTCAACTCGATTGCATCCCTACATACATATTTCACCAACGATGAGATGTTATTGAATCATACTGAGAATAAAAATAATTTTTGTTTGCATTTTATAGTTTGTGTCTATTTAAAACATTTAATCTATTGAGAATCTAAGTACGGGAGGAACTTAAATATGCACATTGGTTGTTGCAATTGGCAAATCTTGCATTTGATTGGTGTTTGTGACAAGAAGGGGTCAAGTTTGGAATGATAATGAAATAGTAGAATCATAATAGCACATTTTGGCATATAACTGTGGAATATTTTTCTATTAATTGTAAAGCATAAGGGCAATTTAGCAAAAGAAGACTGCTATATAAGGCACATAGGTGAAGTGGACAAGTCTCTCATTGTGTTGGACTTTCAAAATCTCCATCGTTGGAGAGAGTGTGAACGTGAGATAGAGAGAGAGAGCAGAGACGTTGACATGTTTTTGTCTTGTAGCAAAGAGATGTGTCAAGCTTTGATTAAATAAATCAAACCCCAAGTGCCGCTTGTGCTACTCTGTGGCAGTTTCATCGCCACTATTGGCAAAATACACAAACAAAACAGCCCAAGGAAACAGAATTTATTATCAATACAGGCAGCAACAGCAACAGCAGCAGCAGCAAAAACAGCTTCTCCCTTTGTTTTTGCACAAGGTTTTTTTTTTTTTTTAATTTATTCACCACCTTTTTTAGAGTTCAGTTCAATCAAAGAATTGAGCTCAAAAGAAGTAAAAAAAATGTCTTCTGATCTTTACTTTTATGATAACTCTTTCTACCACCATTCAAGCCCAGAAATGGTCTCTTCTGATGGTGACCTCTTTTTTCCTGACCCCTTTTCACCTTTTTATGATTCTTCAACTGAAATCTTCCAAGAATTTTCAAACAATCAAAACACTCAAAACCCACTTCATAGTTCCAATTCTTTAGACAATTTTGGTGCAAACATCCTTTCATCATCTCCTCCAAGTCACCAACTAGAGAATTTATCTCTTTATCAAACAACAACAACAACAACCCATTTGCAGCAGCAGCCTCCTCTTGCAGATGCTTCTTCAACTTTGTTTTCTGGTATGGATGGTATAGGAGTTAAAACTGAGGAATGTCAAATGAATTTCGACTCTTCGTACAATAATATTAGGAACCAATTATTCATGCCACATGGTTACACAAGTGGTGTGGAAAATGTGTCAAAGTTTATGCAGAGAAGCTATAGCAGCAATTCTTTTGAAGGCAAACCTGAGTTTCTTTTTCAACCTCATTTTGAAACTCTTCTTGAATCATCATCATCACTTTCTCCAAGTTATCAAAACAAAACTTTAAGCCCACCTGAAAACACCTTTCTTGCTAATCATGTGAGAAGAGTTTGCAGTACTGGAGACTTACAGGTTACAATCACTTTACTAATCCCCTGTTTTTTACCCTGTTTCTAACTTGGCTTCCCTGTGCTCTTTTGATTCTTTTTAATAGCTAAATGCTTCCTTTTTTTTTTTTTTTCTTGTAGAGTATAAGAACAGCTCCTACAAACACAACCCAGAGGTGTTTTTCAAATCCTTTGGCTACAGAGAGTTCTTTTACAGAAGAAGCTAACTTCAAAGTTGGTAGATACAGTGCTGAAGAAAGAAAAGACAGAATTTCCAAGTATAGAGCTAAGCGTCATCAGAGAAACTTCACCAAGACAATTAAGGTAACAACAAGAAAACCCAGTTTAGTTAATCTAAATTATTACATATACGTATGATTAATCTTGTTAATGTCGCTGGTATGTTAATGAAATAATTAATCTTTTTGGTTAATGTTTCTGTTTGATTCAAAAAAAAAAAGTATGCATGTCGAAAAACACTAGCAGACAACAGGCCTCGTATACGTGGAAGATTCGCTCGCAACGATGAGACTGGTGAGATTCCCAAAGCTGCGTGTTCTAACAGACATGAAGACGAAGATGAGCTATGGGTACCATAATTGTTTTTGTTCTTACATTTTTGTTTACCGCTGCTGTTGTGTTTTATGCTTTTCTCTTTTCTTACAAGTCATGTAAAAACCTGTTGTGTTTTATGCTTTTCTCTTTTCTTACTATTCATGTAATGTTTTTATTTTTAGTATAGATCGTAATGTTTGCATCTATTGTTGCAGTTTGATAGGGTGCAAGGTGACGAAGATGAAGGAGGAATCAGAGGAGGAGAAGGAGGGGGAGATTTTGCCAACAGTGTCTATGGCCAAGCTCAGTTTCAATATTACAGTTATTGAATTGAAAGTTGAAGTTATTTAGAATTGTTGAAAGATTATTGTTTTTTTATTTTATGCAGTAGAAATTTTAATCCTACACCCCAATTACAGGCTCTCTTCGTACTCCATTGGCAGAAAAAAAAATGTATAAAAATATATCAATGTCTGCCTTGACCTTACGACGGAATAATAAATCATCCGTCTCAAATAGGTTAGATGCGAAGAAATGTTTACTTTAGGACTAGAAAATTTGATGGGGGCAAGAAAAAAAAAAGCCACTTTTGAAGAAAAAGGAATTGAAAGGGCTTTTTGACAATAAGTCATTGCTGAAAGTTGTAGTTGGTAGTTGTAGTTTAGTTTTAGCAGTTAATTTCTCTCAGTAGGGTCTCTTTCGTATCCTTGGTTTGCTTTTTATGTGTTTTAGTGTAATCATTTCTTACTTCACCTGTGAATGTATCTGGTACTAAATAATGACTTACTACAAGCCAAAATCATTTGACTTTTTTTTTTTTATGAGCAAGATTTAGTGGTGGTGTGAATACAATATTTCTAGTGTTCTTCTGGTGGAGTTTTAGATATATAGAAATGTGAACATTAATCTAAGTGGGTGGTTGTTATTGACTGCTGAAAAACCTAAATCAATTGCAAAGAACTAGTAACCCCATATCCATGCATAATAAAAAGCATAAAATTAAATCAACAAATTGGTATAATGCTATAAAATATCACTAAATTTTAGATACGACTTTTCGTTTACGATTAATAAAAAATTTTACATTCAAGTTCTCATCAAGTCAAATTGTCTTGAATAGGCATTAGTTATGAAGTGCAAGTAAATATTATTGGTGTAAAAATATTTTGTAATTTTTTTCAAAAGGAAATAAGAAGTATAATATTTGATTACTCTTTAAGTGCCAAGATAGAATTATGTAACTATTGTTAAGCAGTTAAGCTTTTGAATTAATTAATTTCTTTAATTTTTTGGTTTATAAAATTCAGATCTTTTTAGCTGGTATTCCATTAGCAAGGTAAAGTACCCTAAAGGAGTAAAGAACAAAAATTTTTATAAAAGAAAGGAAGATTGTAATTATGATATGTTTGGTCCTGCAAAGAAAGTAGAATAAAAGAGGTGGGAAATTGGTAGCCTGTATAAAAATACTAGTAGTACCTTATGAACTGATAAAGTATATAGAAAACTTGCTTTCTGTTTTTCCATTATGATACATAAGAAAACTTTTGGTGCAAAGACAGGTTTATGTCAGGCGAATTCTTCAATTTTTATCAACATAATCTATAGTTAAAGCAAAAATTTAATGTTAAGGTATTCCTTTATCTAGTGTAATATTTTTGAGTTTAAATTGTTGGTGTTTAGAGTTCATTAAGCTCTAAATAATTCGGTTTGATTTGGATAAAATTCAATTTAATCTGCGTGTATTTTAATTGATTTATCATATTAATAAATCTAAGAGCAAAAGCGTAAACCGAAAATTAAGTAATATAGTGATATAATATTTTATCTCCCATTTCCCTATTTTAAGGGAAATCCAGACACTTACCTTTAAGTAATGGTACAGGGTGAAAAGCAAATATGGTAGGTACCATTCAAATTATTTATGGTGGTGATAATTAGATATGATTTTTTTACTTTGTTTGATAAAATAATTCAAATGTAGCATCATCTGCCCTCAGTTCAGGCAACTTGCAAGTTCCTCCAACTTCTAAAGAAAGACAAAATTTCAGAAGTGTATAATGTTAGACTAAAAGGCAAAAATTTAAAGTGATTCTCAAATATTTGTTAAATATGAGTCTAGGTACATTTAGAGGACGTAATACTTTTATATGAATGATAAATACGGTACATTAACCTTTGTAGTTTTCTTTATGTGATTTTTTACAAGGATCATCCCCGTTCAATTTGACTGAAGCACTTATTATTACCGAATACATTAAACATAGTTAAAAAAAAAAAAAAAAAAAAAACAAAGATGAGCATCTGATTGCTTTAGAATTTAATGTATAGTTGTTTTTTTTTTAACAATAAAAATTTAATGTATAGTTTAAATGACAGAATAGGGAACCGTTTTCTCCCTTAAAGCTGTCATGGAATAGACATAGACTTGTACTAGTTCCTTATTCTCCGAATTAAAGCTGTTTCATAAGCAACACTTTATACGTATATATATATATATATTAAATTAAATCCTTGTATAGAATTGTAGAATTACTTAAATTAGTAGCACTGCAATATTTTTTTTTAATTTTAACTTGGTCTATTTGACTATATATGCTTGCTTCACTAATGAGAAGGATCTATTTATTATATTAAAGATAATGATAATAGTAAATAGTTATAGTAATAATAATGTTGCTGCTTAAATCCAACATCAGGGGATTAACATTTGTCCTCCTCTTTATTCTTTGTCATGCTGCAATCGATTAAGCAGGTAGAACTCAAGCATCAGTAGTAGCCGACCAAAGATTGACCACATAGCATTTTTTACTATAGAGCACTAAGAATTTGCTTTCATATTCCTGTATTAATTGATTTTTTTCCTTTTTTTGCAAAATGTTTATATACTCTGCATATGTTACACTTGACAGTTGAATTTATGATTTGTAGATATATGTAAGATATTTTTTTAGTTATATATAAAATACAACGCGATAAAAAATTCTTTTTATTTTAACATGATTATTATTTTCAATTTTTGTTTTGAAAGATATTTTTGAAAGGAGAAACATATAAAATATAATTATGTCAATAATAAATTTTAGAAAATTTGTATAACCACAGTTCTAAACATGGCTTATAGACATGTTGTCAAATCTTGATATTGTTGGGTTTTCTTTATTTTTTTATATTTTATTATTTTCATTGTTACTTTATTTGATGTAGCAAGTATAATCCTTCTTTCATACCCAATTCTGGCTTGCAAATTAACAAGCATAAATATGAAAAGGAATTGTATAGTTTTGTAATAGTAAAAGTTTGATACCTCTAAACACCAATCAAAGAGCAGTCAAGGAATTTCCAAGCCTATTGGATAAGTTTACATTTAATAAATGTATCAACCTTTTTTAGTGTAGTCAAATCTATGATCTTAATGATAGCTTAGCACGCAACATTTTTAATTTGTTAATATAGAGTTTGAAAGGGCACAATCCTCTCTCTCGGAGGCTATGATTTTATTAGCAAGTTTCTAAACGATTAATTTTTTAACTAAAATTTAATTTTCATATACACGGAAAAAAAAAAATAAACATATCAATAGTTCAAATAGTAAAAAATTTAAATTTTTTTAAATAAAGTTTGAGTTCATCCAATTCGAATTTTAAAATAGTTTGCACCTAAAAGTCACTGAAATAGAGCATTTTTTTTTTTTGAACATGAGGGATAGAGCATTTCTTTGTTGGCATCATAGCATGACTCTTCCTTTCTATAAATTAAATTGGTTCTTTGATAATAAATTTCTTATAAATTTTAATATGATTAACTAAAGACTTGTAGTAAAGCTAGCATGTAATTAAGTTATAAACAAAAGGACTAAAAAGACTTAGAAGCTTTACAGTAATCAAACTATAGAACCAGGGGTATACCATTTTCTTAGAGAGAAATATTTTAATTTCACATTATTAAGGACCCAAATCTAGAGAATACAATCACTTCAAATAAAAAATTAGGAATGATTATACATTTTAGCATATTGAAGATTTAGCATACCAACATTGTGGAATTTTTTGTTAATTGAAATGATTTCTTTTTCATAAAGCATGGCAAAGATGTATTCGTGTATTTGTTTTTGTTTTTGTTTTTTGTTTAGGTTGCTATAGAAAAGAGATTCTTGTACGAACTAATTCAATTAAAAGTCCTATGCCTTACTGAGAAGTCGAGCATATATCTATCTAAATAATTTTAGACTTTAATATGCACATATATATAGTTATTCATTGATAATTGATTAACTTTTGTAGATAAAAATATTTTTTCAGTTAACGAATTATAATTTTGCACCATTAAAGTTAATTGAATTGTCCATTAATTAGATTTTGACGAATCCATTTTACTTGAAAAAAATTACAAGAACAACAATAATTTTTTAATAACTAATTTAATGCAATTATATATATTACAATTTAAATTCAAAACGTTATTTAAGTGAAAACAATTCTCCATTAACTGATTTGAGTGATTACTGGTGTTGGCTTTACATTTCATACTTATAAAATTAGTTCTTAGTGGAAAAAAAGTGAAATAATCAAATATTACATGTAAAATTAATGCAAAATTTATAATACCAAACAAAATGGTCAAGAAAGAAACAATGAGCATCTAATAAGAGTCACAAATAGAAATACAAAGATGGAATCTCACCTACATCAAAGCTTTCATATAGCTTTTTGTAGATCATTCAATTGATTACTAGTAGCAAACAAGCAAGCCATGTTGTTGCAAGAGACACCTAGCTAGGTAAGTTAATGGAAGGGGCAGTAAAGAAAATAATGCTTATTTTATTTGATCATATAAGCACCCACATCAATAATGATTCCAAATCCTAACTTTTGACCAACACAATATAAGAAAAAAGTAATATAGTATAAGCTACTTCAATGTATCCTATCATTGCCTAGCTATAGATTATGAGATGATTAGTCCTTGGGCTTATTTTTTAAAGCATAGGAATTTTATTGGGAAGAGAGGAGATGGAAAAGATTGTCCACTCAGCTGTCCTTTCTGTTCAGTCTAGGAAAAGGGTTCTTGTTGCTACACTGAAAATTCCAAGCTATTGCAAGTATTTTAATAGGTAAATTACTATTTTTTTTAATATTTTAGTTTAATATATTATTTTATTTTTGACATTAAAAAATTTTTAATTTATTTTTAATATTTATAAATTTGTGCACTATTTCATCACTGACAAAAAAAAATAATGAGTATTAACTGTTACAAATGTTAGGGATGAATAAATATTTTTTCAAATGTTAGGAATGAAATAGTGTATTAGGTCAAAATACAGGGACATATAGAATTTACCCTATTTTAATTGATTTGTGTTACAACTAATTTTTTTGATCAAATGGGTAATCATTTATTATATTAAATTTGTATGTGCACGAACGTTAAATGATTGTTAAATGGACTGGCTAAACATATTAATTAAAATATTAATATTGTAATTACATATAGCAGACAATGAGAAACCTCCTACCCATGTCATTGATGATGAATCTTTTGGTTATGGCATAAAAAAAATAATAAAAGAATCAAGAAAAGCTAATACAAAGAAAAGAAAAGGAAAAGAACATCTAATTCAAAGATGTTTTTGCTATAGCTTGGAATCTTATATGTATATATATATATATAAACAGTCACATAACAGCTAGCAGTTTAGACATGTAGCAAACCATAAACCCAGAGATCTTAATTTGTGTGAAATCCTAGAATTAACTTTTAGTCACTAGTCAAATTACATTAATCTGTCTATATATATATTAGCTTAAGTCAACATATTCTTCTACAATTTTTTTTTATATAAAAATTCTATTACTGGACCAACATTAAATTGCATTCGTTAAAATTGTCGAAAAAGAAATAGTCAAACATTAATGTTTCGAAAAAGACATCCAAAATGTTAAATTTCAAATACCCTTGTACAAAAAAAAAAAAAATGTGCTACTAAGCTTGTTATAGAGCTAATAATAATCACAGCATCTGCTCTTCAGAAGTGACAAGGTGGCTTATAGTTGACTGAAACAATGAAAGGGTTGTGATAGAATAATATATCACTGGTTATTATTCTGTTTCATGAACTTGGTTATGATATGTTTATTTGGTCTCTCTTTGCTGCTAATTAATTGTTTATTCTGCTTTGTCTCCACTAGAATTCGGAGTGGTGTCCTTTTCAAAATGAAAGTATTGTAGTTTGCTTTGTACACATTACTTTTTTTTCCCTCTTTTGTTTTTGCTTTCTCACGAACTTGAATGCATATGAGCATCCCTAATCTGAGTTTCAGCTTGGTGGAGTGAATTTTTCCTGGAAGAGGGGTGTTTTTTTCTTCTCTTTCTTTTCCTATAAGCAATACCTCAAATGGTTTTGTTGGTCACTTGGTAAGAAAGAAAGCATTTTATGAGTTGTGTTTAATGTTAAAAGCAATTTTTGAGAACATAATCACTAATCTAATATTCAAATATTTATTTTGTTATATAAATTATCATGTACAAATTTTGGTATTTTTTTAAAAGAGATGATGAACAAAAAAATAAAAATAATAATTAATATCTACATGCAGTAATGAATTTGAATTATCTTCAATAAAATTTTGAATTCAAACCTTTATTTTAAAAAAATAAATATTTAAAAAATTTTACTTCTTCCGACTCGATTCTAATTAGTTGACATCTTAATATCTACCAAATACCGGAAATAATAAAAATAAATCGAATGGAGGAAATGCTGATTATCAAATGCAATTAGTGCAAGGCAACAACACCAGGAATATCTCTAAAAGCAGTCAAATGCTGGAAATCCATCACTCGGTCTTTGCTAGGTAATGGAATAAAATTCCTCCAACGTCTGAAGAATCCCCAAAAGGCTTCATCGAAGCACACACACACTCATCAGATATGTTCTCTCTTTCTATCAAAAACGTGTGTCTGTGGGGTTCTCTACCAACCTCAAGATGGTGACAAGTTCATGTGTTAGAAACTTGAATGCTTGCAACTAGTTAAAAAAGAAAAAAGAAGGTGATCAAAACCAAACACAACTTGAAGCAAATTAAACGTCAGTAATGGTAGATTTTTGGTGCGTGTGAGCTAAGTGCGAGGCTGCAAATGGAGCTGACTGTGGGGCATATAACTATAGCTCTATTAACCCATGATGTTTCTCTAATTAATTAATCATTTTCTCTACCACCATTTACATCATAGCTTGAGGAGAATACTGCCCTTTTGGAGTCTATATTAATAAGGGTCACCTTTACCACTTTCTTTCTTTTACCACAATTTGGCTCTTGGACTAAACATTAAAAAAAAAAAAAAACTAATAATTAATGTACTTCTTTACCTCTTCATAATTTGCAAAATCAAGGTCGATAATAAAAATTGAAATATCTAAGAAGTTGCAATAATGATAATTCTTTAACCATGAGCAATTGACAATTTTGTATTAACAACTATTGAGATTAGCTGTTGGAGAGTTTTTATAGTTTAAATTAATGATCTTTTAAATTTGAACTGTGATACATACATTCGCATTAAATTAATTGTTAAAATTTTTTTATTACCTTTATATTTCTATTCAAGTTGAACTTGATTAATTAGAATGTAATGAACTTAGATATCAATAATTATAAAAAAGATATTAATAATTTAGTAACGGCATATATCCGGATTAATTCATATGGATTCAATCCTGAAAAAAAACTCTCACTTGCTACTAGTTAAGAAGCTAACAATTAGTACAAGTAATCAAGAATCAAACTTCAGCTTGCCCATTTCTTTTCTTTGCATTCTGGTTTCTCTTTTGATTGGTATGACTTCCTTGTAATAGTGTTTGTTTCCTATACTCTTTTGGGACATTGAAAATTAAGCATGATGAAGCTTTTGACCTTGTAGAGAAAATCAGAAATACTTGTCCATTGAGAACAAAGCAAAATGATAAATGCATCAAGCATATTTTAGACAAAAGCTAGTCCATTGTGTAAAGAGCGCATTAAAAAATAAAAATAAAAACATTCATATAGTAACACCACATTCTATAAATATTAGCAATCAAATCCAAAGCTTAGATGCTAAATTGTAAGTTGTAACTGCAACTAGCACATTTTTCCCTTCATGACTGAACAACTAAAGCAAAAAAAAAAAAAAAATGATAGCAGTAATATGCATCACATATATATATATATATAAGTTTATCAATCAACTGATTATTTTAATATATATATTAAAATAAAAGTTAAAATATTTTAGAATGCTATTCAAAATGTCTAAATAATATTTTTATAAAGTGAAATAGAACGATTGAAATATTTAAACTATCCAAAAAGCATTTATTAATTATATTTTTTAACAAATTGAAATGTTAAAATGATCGGTTAGGGTTAAGTTGGATTCTTATAATTTTTTTTTATATAAATTATCACTTGGAGATGGGAGTTATGACTTATAGTGTTGTTAGGAAAGAAAAAATGAAGCTTTGAATGCATAGATAATGGTTTGTGTTTGTGTCGGTGCTAATGACACATTATCAAAATGTCTCTAAATTATTTTAATAATTACAAAAATAATAAACATTCCCGGTTGTTTTGGTAGACAGAGATGGAATTGTTAGAGCTGATGTTCCTTTTCGAAGGGCAGAGTCAAAGTATAGTGTCCAACAAGTGGTGTAATCCTTGATTCCTATGGCGAATAAATTATAAAATATATATCTTTAAATTATAACACAACGAATTTAATTATTTTTTTAGGTGGACTATTATATAATTTTTGGTATATTATAAAATAAATATAGCGAAAATATAATTTGACAAAAATAGTCTTTTGCGAGCATGGTAGTGACATCCATCATTATCCTCTATGAAGCATTAACACTTCAAATAGGGTGAAGTATCCGTATCTGACACTTTTTGGACACTAATACTTGTCCGACACTTAGTTCGACACATGTCCAATAAGTGTTATGTCCTGACTGGACACTTGTCTTATTATTTTATTATTTTTAGGAAACAGAAAGAATATGGTTGAGACACATGTAGGACACAGCACGACGCTTTTTAGGACATGACTTTGATTTTTTGGTCACTTTTTGTACATGCCATGTATATGGTATTAGTAGCTAGATTATTGGCCGAATAATTATGGTCAATTCTTAAATTATTTGGAGCTTCTCTTTGTGATAGTAGTTTCATTTTTTGTACAAATTATGTATATTGACTACTTTTTATGTGTGCCTTTTATATTACAATAATATATAATTTACTAAATGATTATAACAAATGTTTAAATTTCATGGAGTTTCTGTTTTATTGCACTAATTTTTTTTTTTAACAAATCATCTTTATATAATAAAAAATAGTACACACTATATATATATATAACGTGTCCTGCCCGTATAGTGTCATTAAATTTTAAAAATCATTGTATCGCCAAATCCGTCTCGTATCATATCCATATCCTGTGTCCGTACTTCTTAGATTATCCTATTATTATTCAAAACCTGAAAAGGAAATCAAACTAAAGATACATCTTTTTTGATCAACAAATGAAACTTTCATTTCATTGCAATTAGAATGTTACACTAAAAGTACAATAGTATAGTACTGATGTAGGATATATAAACTGAAGCACAGTGTCCTCTTGGTGGATAATGATTCTAAAGACGCATTTGAACCCATGGGCAATATTGCAAGAAAATTTAAGGTCACTTGCATCCAACAACATCCATCTAAGACATTGGACGTCTTTCACATCCGTCACATATATGATAAATACCTCCCGGAAATGCACTCCTCTCAGCGGACAGTAGTTATGACATGCACCACCACTATGGTCATCTTATCCGTAGCGTCTTTTGAACAAATAATGACGCTTTGATGGATCCTTGGGTTTACTCTTAATTTGGCCTTGCCCGGCAAGTTTGTTTCGTCCAGTACTGCAAATGAAGAGTAAAGTGAGAATATTTAGATGGAGAATGCATTATTAGTCTGTGTGTAATGTATGTAAAGAAAAGGTAGCTATCCATCTCAATCCCATAGCTTCATGCGTAGTCTTGTTTTTTTTTTTTTAAAAGAAAAAAACAATGTGTAGGGTCCTAGATAGGCAAAAATGCACTATGATACTGTACCTGTATTCCATATAAACCATCCCCTTCGCTCCAGACATTGCACTCATTGAGCCCATGGAGCGACGAGCTTTATGAAGGGCTATGTCATCGGCGTCTTCTTCTAACTGCTCTAATCCAACGGCGTCGTCACCAGCATTCAACACCTGATGCATCCAACAAGTTTAAAAAATTTTGCTTCAACGATCACCTAGAAGGAGGGGATCAAACAAATATAGATATATACCTTTGAAAGAAGTGCTATTTGCTCATCACGATGGTAGTAGCTCAAATCAGAACCAGAATCAGACGGAGGTAAGCTTGTTATCACCTATCAATGGTATTATAAACATCATTAAGTAAATTTCACAATCTGTTTTGCATCTAATATTGCCTAGAGACTATACATAAACAAATACAGCATTGACTTCAATCCATCACATAGCATATCATGACTGTGTATGTGCCACCAGCAAGAGTGAAACCCTTGTTGCATGTAAAAAATATAAATATAGAACAACAGAAGTTCATGCCAAATTGCACTGATTCGATAGATTCACAACAAAAAGTTTTACCTTGAAGCTGTAACCTTGATCAATCAGAAATTGCTGCCTTTTGGTTGAGTAGTACATCTCCTATATCCAGACAAAGAATTAATTAGAATATGAATCTTGACCACAGAATTCAACACTATTGAATAGGGCAATGCAGGCCTCAGAAATTCGAAAAAGTTCAGAAGAAAAAACAATTTATACCTGTGTATCAGTAGAAACAAGGGAATAGAAAAATGCATTATACTCTTCTTTGCCACCTGCCATCCTATCTTGATGTTTACCCTGTTGACTCAGAATATTTGATTTTAGATAGAAGTATAAATCTGAATATACATGTCTGACAAATTCATTCAAATTTTTAAATATTTTTCTAGCTCTCCCAGATCTTTAATCATAATAATCACGTAAATATAACATGTTTGCTGATATTCAGCTGGATCACATAGATCAAAACTTGTCACGCTCTCATTAAAACAAAAACCAGCCATTTCACAATTTATCTAGAATTAATATGCTTTTTTTTTTAAGTGAAATAGTCTTATCATGCAATTGCTACATTTCACTGCAGTCCTCTTTTACGAGTATAGAAAGAAGGTTGCATAACTAACCTTTGCCCTAAGAATACGCCCTAATCGTTGGGCTTCCTGTCGTCTAGAACCGGCATGTGATGAAATCTGAATGATCACATTTGCCTCAGGAATATCTATTGAATTATCACCCACCTGTGGATTGCAGAATCAATAAAGATGCTGTTTCTAGACAGTCAATTAAACAAAAATTTACAGAGGACCAACTACACCTTAGCTACATTGCTAAAGCCCGTATGATATAATTTTTTTTATCATACTACCTTTGACAGGAAGACCGTGTTTACGTCCTTGCTAGTTTTGAAAGCCTGAAGGATTTTAGTTCTCTCAGCGTGGCTGCAGAGCACAAACAGATGGATTCATTATGTGAAACAATAGAATTAAAAGAAGGATTCTAAAGGCAACCCATGTGCAAAACAAGCACCTGGTAGCACCATAAATCATAGGCTTTCGAAGTTTCATAGCATACTCCGTGAGTGCAAAAAGATTGTCAGCAAACACAATTATCTTATCACCACGCTGCTGTTCATGGAAACGTATCAGAAACTCACATGCCCGAAACTTATTGGGATTCATCACATATAGTGCCTGAAAGCATAAAATGAGCATTTAGTACACTAGAAGAGAGAGAAAAATATAATTACGCCAAGATAGCTAGAAACTTGCAAACCTGCTTCTTCTTGGAGTTTTCTTTCTTCAAATATTCAGCAAAAAACTCCTTAGTCATTGGACACCATACTTCAGCACACTGTACATTTGCTATAAATCCTCCTTTTACAAGATCCAACCAGTTTGCTTCATACAATTTGGGGCCAATTAGGAAATTCAAATCTGTAATTCTTTCATCCTCTCTCACAAGTGTTGCTGCAGTTGGGAAGTCGGCAAGATTCATTTCTTTGGAAAATAAAAGATAAAGCCTAAACAACAGAAATTCAACAAAAATAAAATTACCAGTCAGCCCAAGTTTACAGTGAGATTTAGTGAGGCTGATAACTTTACGAAACATATGAGCAGGCACCACATGGACCTGAACAAAAGAAACACATTTTTTTATAACAAAATGCATATAAAAGCTGACAAAATGTTGTAAGCACACAACAAGCATAAAAATATTCTTGCATGATTACCTCATCCATCAGGAGCAGTCCCCATTCTCTATTTCTTATTTCCTCAATTATCTTTTCAGATTCTTCAGATCGTTTACCACCAAAAGCAACCATGTTATATGTTGTTACAACCACTCCAGCATTTCCTTGGAATCTTTCTTTACTATCAGATGTGAATCTACAAATTTGCTCCTCTCGTATGGTTGACCATAGCTGGAACTGAAAGGCCCACTGATCCACAGACACAGCATTTGTTGCCAGGCAAAGGCAACTTTTCTTGATTCTGCATGCTGCAGAAACACCAACCAGAGACTTTCCAGCACCACAAGGAAGTACAATGATACCAGATCTTGCTCTGCCTGTAATTTCAACCACAATTAGCAATTATTGTTTCCCAAAAAGCTACTGCTAAGAAAATTCTTAAAATAAGATGCTGAAAAATAGTCTGATTTTTTAAAATACAAATTCAGCTATATTAATGAAAATGTCCCCAGCCTCTTGATGGCATAAACATATGGTACTAAGAACCACATTAAAACTGGGTTCAGAAGAGTATAATATCTAAATGCTCGGAATTTTACCATTTCCAAACATTTTACTAAGACTTTTTTCTTGATATGGTCGCGGTTGTGCATGAGGCTTCAGTTCCATGTCAAGGTCTGGATTGACCTGCAGTCCCAAAAGAGCATTAACTGATGTTGCAAACTGACTAGATTATCTAAAGTTTCTGGAGAGCTTCCTAAACTCAAGCAATTATTTGTAACAGATAACCTGACGACTATTTCTCATATTAGCAATTCATCCTATCACCAATACATATCAGCTTTATCAATTGAAAAAACTTATATCAGGACAGGAAAAGGAAAAGGAACATGTTGCATACTGTATCATTTCTAAAGTCATACTCCTCCAACATTGGATAATTCAATGCATTTGGCAAGCACCGCTGCTTTACATTTTCAACCTGTCAAGAACCCACGAAAAATTAAAAGATTTCAATTGACGTTTCTGCAGACCATCACAGATTCAAGTTCACAGGCGATGACATTGATACAAACTCTAAAGACCTATCCCATTTTTAGTTCTTATTTTTCATCTATACATTGAGCTTTGTAAGGGTGAGGCAACAAGGATGCGACTTTACTCCATTGCAATTTCTTTTCTTTTTCTACACCATGTATTTCGAGAGATGCATAAAATATCCAAAATGTATAAGCAACTTGAAGTGATCAAAAGTTGCCGATATAGATTTATATCAGAAACTAAACCAGATTGGCCAAAATCTTGTATATAAGGGGAAAAAGAATAACATCTCGATCAGTTATGCTCTTGCATTTGTAAATCAGGTTCTAAATGATTTGGTTTCCAGCATGACTTTCATGTAATAAAAAAACTGAATAAGGCAACAATGAAGCTTTCCATTTAAGTATGCACACAAAGTACATAAATTATACTGAGATGACCACAAACTACACAATCTTCATTGATATGTGTAGCATGTGCAGTTGGCTCGACAACTCCTGTTCATACAACAGATTAAGGTCTACTAGAGCTTCAAATTAATAATTTATGTTCAGAACTTCAAATGTGTGATTCCACGTGCAAAAGAATCATCCAAATACCTGAGAAGGATCAATCTCAAATGAGTGAGTTTCTTTATCTTCTGCTACAGCTGCCAATTCTGCTTCATTTAGTAACCCATCATGACTAGTGCCTATTTCTCCAGCAGTTTTGCTAATTGAAAAACCATCATTTCCATGTGCCTGCATGGACATAGAATCATGAATGGTCCCAAGATACTAACTCAGACAGCAAAACAAAGAAAAGAACAGCAAAAGCGGCTGTGTTCTAAGAAAACTGAAAAAAAAATGCTAAATAAAAAAGCCACCATCTGTATATCTAATATATGCTACCCAAGACATAGTAAGCAATTTAAAACTAGTGGTCATAGAGATAAAGTGAGGATCCATTTTTCAACAACAAAAAATCCATTTATGTACCAGTTATTCTAAGGTGATGAATTCCACTTAATGTGCAGAAGAAATGAACATTCACAGCATCTGCATTCTATAAATGTGGCATGCAGCACAGATAGAATGCAAAACCTACATCATATAAATAAAGGTTTGAGTTGACATGAAAAAAGATGAGCACTCCAGTAAAACGGTTACTAGTGTCACACATGGAATTGATGTCAACGCAACAAATGAGCAGTAATAAAGTTAGTCATGGGTTTCTTTTTTACATGAAGAACATATAAGTAAACTATGTGATAAGAACTATAAGCCGCTGCTTGGATGCGAAGGTAAATAAAGTCTCTGCTAACAAGTCAAGCTAAACAACTATATATCTACCCAGCTAGGTGTGAGCTATTCAAATAAAGAGTATGGTCAACTATTCAATCACATTATAAAAAACCAACCTCAGATGTAAGTCTTGCTCGAGATATAACTTCATCTTTCAGCAGCTTCTTCAGTACCTACAAGTGCCAAGCAAATCATTACTATCAAACTTTCAAAACCCAAATGCGAATGCAGATACCAAAAAAAACCAACTTGCCTCTGGAAATGGTGATTCAACAAAGTACCGATTCTTCTTAAGCACAAGCTTTACTTTGCCATAGTTGGCAGTAGAACCATGTATGAAATCAATCATCTCTTTGGGCAGCTTTGTTTTAGACAACTTGTTCAAAACAGATATTATGGTTTCGGTTTCAAGACCCACTGACACCGCGGCATACAATGAATGTGGGGTCAAATTATATTCGTGCATTGACTCTGGCCTGCTCAAACAATCCGCAATCATGTATTACAATCAGAAGCAAATTCCCAAAATCATAGAACATAAAAATGAGACAAAATAAAAACCTCAATTTACCTGCAAACCGGTTCAGCAATGGCAATGAGGAAATCATAAGCTTGTTTGTATAAGGGGGAAAAAGTTTCAAGGAAAATCCGACCATCAGCACATGCCCATAAAGGCCGATTGGCATGGTCTGGTTTCAATTCTAATTTGCTAAAATCCCTCTTTTTCCCTTCCTTATCTCCATCTGATCAAAATTAGACATAACAATCAACCCCTCTCTCATAATACTAACATATAATATTTGTTTTTTCAAAACAAAAAACCCAGAAATAGACTAACAAAATCAAAATCAACATGATCAATCATTAGAATTACCAATGAGACGATCATCTTCAGCTTCTTCAACGTAATAAGCATCATCATCCTCCACAAATGCGCTCCTATGCTCATCCTGCACACAACCACACATTCAATATCATGTAAAGCAAATTCTTTTAACATTGATTTCAAATTTATGATTTTGGAGTAACCTTAGAGGATTTTTGCTTCTTGCTTGGTCGACCCTTTTCACCTGAACATTATTAAAACCCAAAATGAAGATCATCTCATCAAAAACTGAAGCTCAATATTTCATTGTCGAAAAAAACAACAACAATAACAATAAAGCTAAGATCTTTTACCATGAACCATGTTTCAGCTTTTACTGGGTTTCTCTTTTTGATCGAAAAAGTTTCAACCTTTATTATTCCTGTTTTGTTTTCGCTTAGCAGAGAGAGTTCTTTTTTTTCAGTTAGCTTTAAATTGCCTTCGAACAAATGTATATATAGAGGACAGAGGACCGCACCGCACCGAACCGCCTGAGCCAACTTGTCTGAACGGTGTCGTATTATGAGCCTAAATATATATACTGCAGCTCTGCGTTGCTTTTAACTTCACGACGTTTCGGGTCAATTCTCACGTCTCACCGTATCGACCAAACCAAAACGCCGTTTAACAACTCAACTTCCGATTCTTTGATCGATCCATCTCCGGCATATAACAATAATGGTGAGTTCTTGTGCGTGTTTTCTTTTGTATTATAAAGAATAATTTCGGGTATATTTCTTGCTAGCGGAGAAAACGCAGGAAAAGCAGAGAAATTTGTGATTTCATGTTTGCTAATGTTTAGGGTTTTATGATTCTAATAGGGTTTGGGACCAACCCTTTTCATTTTTTTCTTGGTTTTGTTAGGGATTAAATGGAAATAATGGATCTTTGTTTCATAAACTTTCAATATTTTTCTCTTCTTGATTTTGAAATTCCTTTTTTTTTTAAAAAAAATTAATGAGGTTAATTTCAAAATTTGCAATCCAGACTACACCATTGATAGCAGGAATGGCTGTAGCAGCTGCTGCTTATGCCGGTAGATACGGTATCCAGGCTTGGCAGGCATTCAAGGCGAGGCCACCAACTGCTAGGATGCGTAAATTTTATGAGGGTGGTTTTCAACCTGTAATGACAAGGAGAGAAGCAGCTCTAATACTTGGAATTAGGTATGTGTGTTCTCTGTGTGGAATATGATAAAGGAATTGTATTAGAAACTGTATATATTGCAATAGCTTATTGAATTTATAAAGTACCTTGTTCCCGCACTGTGATATATGATTTTAAAGAAATGGTATTCAAAACTATATTAGGTTATTAACTGGGACTTCTTGCTGATGTTTAGACTAGTGCTATAGAAATGTACAAGGATTGTATTAGTACCATTGCTCCTTGGCGTCCATGTTGTATTGTTGTGTCCTATCTCAAACCTTCAAGCTGCTTATGAGAACTCGAAACATTATTGATGTTTAATTAGCTAATTGAATCCAAGTTATGCTGAGGTTTTTCTTATACCATGTTAATTATTGTTGGCAATGATTCTTTTTGTATGTCATTTTTTTGCACTTGCGCCTTCTTCAATCTTTTTATTTGTTTGTAGCCTTTAATTTAGTAGCTTTTAGAAGAAATTTCTTAAGCAACAAAAATATCATTGATGCTATTTGCCCTCTAGTCTCAAGTAGGGCTGTTAGACAAGTAGCATTTAGTTAAGTGGCTGCCAGATATTGCTGAAAGTCATATGCAATGCTGCCGGGTTTGCATGAAACTTTATTGAACTTAGAAAAGTCTCTGAGAGGTTACTTGCCTAATTTTTTCAGAGTCCCAATTTCTAAAATAAGATGAAGTAGGCAGTAGAAACCCAAATTCTGGACCTATTCACAGTGTAGCAAAGTTGGATCCAATAACTTAAACATGTGTGCTTTTAAGTTTTCCAAATGCATTGTTTGACTTGCCTTCACAACATATGGTCATAATGGTGCAGTTGCGTTTTTTTACCCCCCAACGCTACCCCTCTCTATGCTAACAGATCTTGCTGACCATAGTTATGTTATGTCCATCTTCTTCAACAGAGAAAGTATTCCTGCAGATAAGGTCAGAGAAGCTCACAGAAGGGTGATGGTTGCAAACCATCCAGATGCAGGTGGTAGCCATTACCTTGCTTCTAAAATAAATGAAGCAAAAGATGTCCTGCTTGGGAAATCCAAGGGCAGTGGCTCTGCATTTTAAAGCCATCAATTTTGCACCATATCAGCAGGCCGCATTTTTTGACAGTGAAGGATTGAAACTACACTTATACACGGCAGAAGCTCAAACCAAATTCTTGAAAAAGATTGAGATTACAAAATTTGTGGGTGTGCAATCAATCTTCTTAAAACCCTATAGATGTAACACCAATTGGATAGTGTAATGTGTTTTCTATTTATAAATTTGTTGGGAATGCCTGTATAATGGAAGCTTTTTTTTTTAAATTTCATAATGCTGGTTGGAAAATTTTCTTGCAAACTTTGAAAAATTAAGTCATAGCAGCAGGCATATATTGCTCAATATTTCAGAAATACAAATTAATTTTTTGAAGAAATATAAATTAATTTATTGTAAACTTTCCCTTCTAAAGATTGTTGAAAATTTCAGTCAAAATGGTAAATTATTTTTATTCTTATTTTTTTGAGTTCAAAATACCATGTCTATTAACAGATTATTTTCTTGTTGAAAAAAAAAATATTAACAGATTATTTTCAACTTCTAAATAATTTATGCAAATATGGTATATACACAGTATTGCACACCTTCAACGCAGTTAAGTTGAAAATTGTTAAACGGTGTCGTATCAGCCTGCTTTTTAATTACAATCGACAGTGCACGTGAGCAACGATAATCCTTCCTTCCCTCTCTCGCTTTTATCGAAGTCGTCTTTCTTGGCAGAAGCAATCACAGGACAGAACAAAACCATCAAACAGGTTAGGGTTATCTGAGTTAACTCAGCGAAATCGGATTTTCAAAGGTAACTAATTTCAATTTTTTTTTGACAAAAGAAGCAACCTTTTCTTTTTGTCGTTGTTGAAACTTGTAATTGTATTTGCTTTGATGTCGCTGATATAAACTTTGGATCTGTGTGAAAAGTATATTTTGTCTTGTAACTGTTTCTTTTGTGTCTAAGAATAGTTATGCTCTGAATTTAGATTTTTAACTTTTTGAATGATGTGAATTGGCTGTGTTAGCTATTTGGGTAGCTCTGGTTTTTGGGGTTTTTACATGGCATGATTTTTTTTTCTTTGAAAATGCTTTTGAAATTCCTTTTTTTTTTTTCTTTTGAAGTTGAAAGAATTGAATTCTTGCAAGATTGATCTCTCCAAACATGAAAATTGGCTAAACTGAATTGAATTCTCGCAGTCTAAGCTTTCTTTGAACGCCCCAACATTGATTTTGACATGTCCACTTAGACGAGCCTACATTTGAATGTATGCCTTTTATTAAATTACATGGAAAGGTGAAGGTTTCCTAACATTTCAAACCTTTTTCTTTTCTTCTTTGGGAGCTTGGCAGCTATGTCGTATTCAAGGGAAGGGAGGTGAGTTACCATAATTGGTGATCTTTTTCCCATTTAATATTTCACAGTTCTTTATAGTTTAATGAAATTATAAGTAATTTATGTTACATTTGAGTTCATTATGGTCCCAGGTCTGCTTCACCTCGTACATCTATTTCACCTGTTAAAGGTCGTCGATCAAGGTCATTGTCAAGGTCTCGTCGAAGTCGATCCAGGTATATGTTTGATTTTTCTTGCTTTAGTTTCATGTTATCTCTGTCATGAATCATACATTTTTGTACACGATACATACTTTTCTCTCTTGCTTTGTGTGCAAATGCAGTTATGCACGTCTACATAAAATCAAAATTTTAAATTGTGGCTGGTTTTTGTTGCTACAGGAGTCGTTCTGTTGATACATCAAACCCTGGAAATAACTTGTATGTGACCGGGTTATCCACTAGGGTTACAACTGGTGATCTTGAGAAGTTTTTTGGCAAAGAAGGGAAGGTATAACCCTTGTAAAGTTAGTTCCTGTGTGTCATGATCATGTTGCTCTGGACATTACATTGTTTACAATTCACCTAGAACAGTAGTTTAATCTTGTTTTAGGGAAAGTACTGAAATCTCGGGATTTGGGATGGAGATTCCTAAATCTGAGGTCTAATCAATTTCAACATGAAGTCTCCCCATCTCTAGCAGTAGTTTTGGCTCTCTCTTATTTGCACTTAACTGATCCTAAATCTAAATCTGAGGTGTTATCTACTCAATGGCTGTTCCAGCTGTTCTTAGTAATTCGAGTTTTAGTATTAGGAAACAGAAACACATAAGTTGCGAGTATATTTTGAATATAAGAAAGTAATTATCTTTCAGTACTTCATCAAATATTTCTTCGCAGAAAAACTATATTTAGGCATTGGTTTCAGGTCCTGGAGTGCCATTTGGTAACAGATCCTCGAACCAGAGAATCCCGTGGATTTGCTTTTGTTACCATGGAAACTGTTGAGGATGCTGATCGCTGCATCAAGTACTTGAATCGTTCTGTGCTTGAAGGACGACTAGTTACCGTGGAAAAGGTACTGTTTGATCAAATGGTTCAAAAACATAGTGGAGAATGAATTGTTTACATGTCATTGTTGTTTGTAAGTGCTTTTTTCTTGAGAAAAGTTGCCTGATAAGTTTTGGCAGCAGGTCTGGTATGTGTAACTCCATCGAATTCACAATCTAAGCTCTTAACAGTTGAATCTATTCCATCACGAATCATGACATTGAGTTCTGCATCGACATTTCAATCACATCGATTCAAATTCGACTATTTTCATCGATTCAAATTCGACTATTTTGCAGAGGGTTGCATGCCCTGTAATCCTTTTCTTCACCAGTAATAGTATCTGTCTATCTGACTTGGCTGATTTTGCTTTTATTTTGGTCCTCTATTTGAAATATCCTAGACAGAAAGCTAAACTAATGTGTCATTTTCTCATCACATCGTATTTACTCTAGTGAAAACTAGTGTACTGACTAAAATTGTTGATGAACAAAAATAGTGCTTTGAGTCTTGACTACTGTTCAGCAGTATGATGGCAAGATTATCAGGGGCGACACATGAAAATAAAATGTCTGCAGCTGTCTTGACTCTTGTTGTGCGGATTATTATCATCAATTTCAAGTGGCATTATGCAGTTATATTTGACATGTAGATGTGTTTCAAAGAGCAGTATGTGGAATGTGTTGTACCTTATCCTCTATATTGACTTCTTTACTTTTTTCTTCCATACCGAGCTTTCTGGAACATGATTTGTGTTCTCATGTTTCCTGTAGGCAAAAAGGAGCCGTGGCAGGACACCAACTCCAGGCAGATATCAAGGTCTCAGAGAGAAGCGAGGTACTTGCTGTACTTTTTCTCACACCAGTATGAGAATTCTTATGTTAGTTGAACATGGGTGGTTGGGCAGAAATAGTAGCATGGTATTTAGTGTTCGCAGTAGAAAGCTTATGTCAGACAACTAAACAAACAAATCCTCAACTGACGGGCCTTCTTCTCTCAACTCATAATCAACTACTTGCTACTTGCAATTGAATCTATTTGGTTTTACTTAGCATTTTTTTCCTTGTTGCTGATTTCATAGACCTTCTAAAATGCTATGCTCCACCACCATGTAACTAAGTGAATAAATGTATGCCTATTTGAATAAATCTGCAGTAGATCTTATGTTCGATATGAAAATTTGCTGTTATCATCATGCCATCAGTCAACTAGGAATCGGCAACTTTATTGTAGGTTTTGAATGGATTCATGCCCGTCAAATCCGGCTTTGCTGTTGATCTTTCAATCTCTTACTGATCATTGCAGCAGATACTACACAAACTTGTAGTGTAGAACTTAGAAGACTATGCTATGCCATCTGATTATCTCAAATCTATCTCCTTAAGATATCAGAATGCCATGCAAGCTAACTCTTTCAAAATATTGAGCAAAATAAAGTCTCTCATTGTTTTTTTAAGCCCTTGACAACAAATCCAAATATTTTCCACAAGACATTACGATTGTTTCTTGTAATGTGCAGGACGTGGCTACAGGCGGTCCCGTAGCTTCTCACCTCGTCGATGGGATGACAGAAACAGGGATTCTTATCCAAGAGAGCGGCGTGGAAGGTCACGCTCTCCATACAGTAGGAGGGGAGATGATTATGATTCATACAAGAGGCACCGGGAGGGCTCGTTATCAGCTGACCGAGGCTACCGTAGATAGGGCAAGGATTTGTTGTGAACATTGTCATCGCCTTTTCCCCATATTGATCGAACTTCATGTGGATTTGTCTGTGGAAGTACAATTGAATCTTGTGGACAATCTCCCATCTCTCTTTCTGGTTTGTACTGAAAGCTATCCTAGTCTTTTACGAGCAACTTGTTTACCTTAGTTGTAATGTAAGACCACCGCTATTGGCAACTGCAATGTCTCTCTGGTGGTGGAACCATTTTCTGTACTTTGGATAAAAAAATTTAGTGGAAGATTGAACTCTATATCGGATGGAGTATTTGGTATGATCATGGAAGTTCGATTGATGTCAAATGAAATCTTTTTGTGTCAAACCTGGTCCATAACGAATTTAACGTGGTCTAGTATCAAGAGGGAAATTATGTACGGCAATGGAGATAATTATGTGAAGATTGAAATTTTGATTTTTGTATTCAGCTGTTCTTAAGAGTGTTATGCATTTTCTTAAGTGAATGTGTAGTGACACAAAATGAAACTGGTAATATGCAACGTATAGCTCTCATCGAGCAAATTTCATGAAAATCGATAATTAAATTTTATAGAAAAAATTTATATATATATATAATTAGACATATCATTAAGATTAGAATTTTTGTCATACATCATAATTAGCAATTAAAGGCATTCTTAAATTATTATTATTATTAGCAATGGAGAGGATATGAAAAAAATATATATATATATATCAGAGGGGGAAAAGGGAGGAGGAGGGAAAGTGAAGAAAAGAGAGCATGTGGATGTGGGGTCCGGTCTTTGAATCCTAAAATCAGGAAGCGGGATTATAGAGTGCGCTCCAGCTGCATTCACCCTACCGGACTTCAAATCCTATTTCAAATTTATTCATTTTCTGTTTCTCTATCTTTTTCTCCCCTTTTTTTTTCTTTTTCTTTTTCTTCTCTCTTTTTTTTTATATTCTTATTACCTTTTAAAGAAGATTCAAAACAAAAATTATGTTCTTTCTCCTTATGCAATTATAAAACTAAGACATTTATTCTTTTTTCATGCTGCAACAACAACCACCACCACAACAACAATAATAATAGAATTAATTGTGTTTCAATTAATTTTTTGATTAATTTTTAGTGTATAAATTAACCATTTTAAATATTTTATTTTATTTTAAAATGTAATTTATATTTAATTGTTTTTTAGCCGTTA
>CATIWM010321957.1:0-26117 GCA_949671775.1 Mallotus repandus | reverse complement strand
GATAATCCAACTAAGGACTAATTGATCTTGCCTGAACCAAGTCAAAAAATTTGAATTCGGTTCGGTTGTTAAACTTTAATACGGCTCTGATACCATGATAACTGAATAAATTTGGAATGAATTGATTCTTGATATTCATTGAATAATGAGTTGTACATATATAGTAGTACAAGAAGACATGAATAATGTGAAGATGGATATGCAGACGTCTTATAGTGTTTGTGAAACTCTTCACAACGTAGAATTTGTTATGGTAACCTTATCAGATACAACTATAATTAATATGATCTGGATCACTTCATTGATTCTAGTACTATGATAAATAGAAGACCCACTAAAAATTGAATGTATGGTTCATGCATTATAATTAATTAATTAAGACTCTATTCTACTTTATGCATGAACCAAAATATCGTGTCCAAGTATATAATTTCACTTTTAGAAAAATGGGGTTTTGCTTTGCTGCTGCCAAAGCATCTATACGATGAGAATCACAAACAACAAGGGAAGCTCCATCAGCATTTCTTCAAAGAGAACTAAACTAATCGAAAAGCAATAAAAACCCAACTCTTTCATTATTATTAAAAAATTTCAATTTTTCTTCTTTAATTTCCTTTTTATCAGTCAAAAAATTAAATAATTTAAATATTAACAGACTATATAATAAAATATAATTAGTTGAATACATAGTTTTACCTCTGAACTTTATACAATTAATTTATGACACTCTTAAACTTTTATTATTTTTATTTAACTTTAAAATTTTTATTTTAATTTTTTTTCAAAAAATTTGTACTTTGTGATTCTATTTAACTCCTATAATTTCAAAATGAATAAACATTTGATTAAAATGATTTAAACAAATAAAATACTAATGTTAGCTTTAAAATAATATAAATATAATTAAAAATTAATATTAAAAGGTTAAAGATTTTTATTTTAAATTATATTCCCTCTTTTACTAAATATTATTTTAGTTTATATAAATTTCTCTTGCGTCTGTATCAACATTGATTTATAAAATATTTAGAATATATATATAGGAGTTAGATAAGTTCAAAATAAAAGTTTAAAGGTTGAATAAAATATAAAAAAAATTGAAGATTGTGCTAGATATTAATTAAGTAAAGTTCAGGGGTGAAACTATAAATTTAGCCAAATACAATTCTTTTTCTTATTTATTTTTTACCTCATATGCTCTTGAAAGAAAATAGCTACTATATTGTTATATAACTAACTTTTTCATTTCCAATTTTTACTAATTCAACTTGATAATCTACTCTTTATTTGATGGAGAAAAAAGTTTTAATTTTCATTTAAAGCATAAAATTTGAAAAATGGAAAAATTTAAATTAACTGTTAAAATAATAAAACTTATATATTTTATTTATATTATATTTGAATGTTGAATGGTTATCCTTTTTGTTAATAAGGAGATCATATATCTTAGGTATTGATGGATTATACAATAGGAGTTAGTACTCTCCTTTTAGATTGACACTTTAGAATATTTTTGGAGATAAATTAGCACTTAACTATTTCCTTACTGACATTATATATTTAAAAAGTGTAAATTCAAAAAAAATAAACATTTATTGAATTGAAAATTGCAATATTATAGTTAAAAGATGTTGTCCCTTTTTTGTGCACAAATAAATAAGAAGTTGGCAAGATTAAAAAATTAGGAAATACCAACAACCAACAATATAATATCAAAATGCAAAAATAACATTAAAATGGCAATGTTGTAGTTGTGAATAGAATAAAGGGGATAATGTACCAAAACTAAGTCCAAAGAAGTTGCAAGTTGATGATCCACTTGCTATTTAGTCTGGTGTGTATGATGCATGATAAGATCATCACCATCATCAATTCATCCTTCAAAACTAATCTCTTCAATCCTCTAACCAAAAATTATTTTATTTCTTTATTAACTCTACATCAAATTAATCCAACTTGACTCTAACCATCTTCAAGAAACACCTCTCTTCTCCTCTATATTCTTACACACACACACACACACACATATATATATATATAAATATATGTGTATGCTCATAAATCTTGCCATGTATTACGCATGAATCTTTAACCCTAGCAGCTAATCATCAAGAATTAAAAAAAAAAACATGCCCGCAGCTTCCCTACAGGTCCAAAGAACCACCACTACCACCACCACAACAACCGCCCTGGCCGGGACGGGGTCCTGCCACAAGCATTCTTGGCGCCTGGTTCCTCTTTCTTGGGATACAGCCGTGCCTGACTATGTTTCTTGCTGTCATACACGCACTGTAGGGCCAAACCAGTGTTGCTCCGCCGTGTTCAAGACTACAAATGCACCTGTTTCTACTGTATGGTCAGTAGTTCGCCGTTTTGACAACCCACAAGCTTATAAACACTTTGTGAAGAGCTGTCATTTGATCAACGGAGATGGGGATGTGGGCACACTTAGAGAGGTTCATGTGGTGTCAGGATTACCAGCTGAGTCAAGCACTGAAAGATTGGAGATTCTTGATGATGAACGTCATGTTCTGAGCTTTAGCATGATCGGTGGCGACCACCGGCTAAATAATTACCGGTCAGTGACAACTCTCCATGCTTCTCCAAATGGAAATGGTACGGTTGTTATTGAATCATATGTAGTTGATATACCACCAGGAAACACCAAGGAAGATACATGTGTTTTTGTTGATACCATTTTAAGGTGCAATTTGCAATCCTTGGCTCAGATAGCTGAGAACATGGCCAAGAATTAGCAAAAATAAATGTAGAGATTATATATTATCATCATCATCTTTATCATCTTAATTGTTTTTAAATGGTTTTTTTTTTCTTTTACATCAAATTAATTTTTTTTTGGTTTTCGACTCGGGTTGGTTTAATTCGATCTTCTACATCATCATCATCACCATCCCCATCACCATCATCTTGTGGATCGATAATGCCTCCTGAATTGGGAATTTGTAGATCCGTGTAGCAACTTTATGAAGGTGTTTATAGTATTTTGATGCTATATATCAACTTTGTTTTCCTTCAAGATTGTTGCTACATCATTAATTATATTAGCAAACAATATATATATAGTGAAATGTTAATTTACCGTTTTACATTTTGGTCAGTCTAATGTGTACTTTGATTTTCATAATTATAAATGTTCAGAGGGTATTTTCTTGTATATATAATGTCTTTAAATTACTTTTTTTTTGTTGTTCTTATTGTAAATATATTTTCTTTTGAGAAAAAGAATTCGGTATTTTATTTTTGCATTCTTTTGTTCGTGTATGGAAATTTTAAGATGATTGATGATAATTTTTTTTTTATTTTCCAGATTAATCAAACTTATGAGGGAATTATTGATGATAATATCAGCCATTATCTTCCACAAATTATCAAATAAATGTACATAGTATATATTACATTGAACATAAACCAACATATATAATAATCTTAATTAATGATTTAATTAACTGGAGAAAAGATTATTGATCTTGTAATTTTCGCTCAAAAGATAGTATAATTTTACGCAGAAAGCAAGCATAGAACATGGTTTTCAAGTTGATAGTAGTTTTATGTTCAAAAAAAAGTTGATAGTAGTTTTATATTTGATGATATGCTTTTCTTGACCACAAGCATATGTTAAAAGATGAACAAGTGGTGATTATTGATAAATGTATATGCTGTACGACCAAGGTTCTTTTTCTTTAATCCTTGGTTTATGGAGTGGATATCATTTTTTTGAATAATTTCTTTTATATATCTATGCTTATATTAGCTGTCTAATGTTAGTCGGCACTGATAATTTAAGCATGAATTTTACCATTTGGAATCATCGACTGGTTTGCTTTTTATTAACATAATGAAATGGATTGCGTTATTTTAATTGTTTACTTAAATCGGGTGTTAAAAAAATAATTTTTCATTTTTAAATTTTAAAAAAATTCAAAAAATAAGTATTGAAAGAATTTATCTTTTTTATGAGTTCATCTGATTCAAATTTTATATTAGTTGGAGCTCTTATAACCATGAATACGAGGATCATCAAATAAAAAAAAACAAAAAAAAAAGGAAAGTTTCATTCTATGCCATTGTTATTTCACTTATAAACTTTAACTATAAAGCACCTACTAAAATGCGATGTATTTTTTAGTAATTATTTTTGATATTCGGTTTGTAGTTACAAAATTTCAAATTAAAATGTGATGCATATTTATTTTCTAATAGAAATTCGTAAATTCCAACAATGAGATTCATCTTAAAATGTAATGATGTATACATATATAATACAAGCGTGGTGATGATGATGATGAATATCTCTTTCAGAAAACAAATAAATATAACTAAAGAAAATTATGTACGGAAAATAGAATTAATTCAACCTTTCATATTAAGAAAAGATTCATTTAAATACATATTTTTGGAATTTTCTGTTCATAGCAGCTTGGACAGAATTCATTGAAAATTATTTATTTATTTATTTTGTTGAGATAGAGGAATCAAAAGTTGATGTGCAACTTGACTTTATAATAATTCAACTTGTATTAAAAACCCTGGCAAGTTGTGTATATATATTATATATTTTAATTCTTTTAAAATATTCTCTATATATATGTACCATATGTTGGTTTGTTGAAAGAGCTGGATCTGCAACTTGCAATGCAAGTGGGCAAGAAGGCTAATTTTAATAAAACTTTCCACACATTTTTCACATAAATTTAAACAATCAAATCAAAGCCACTCATAATTTTCCTTGTTTGCTTTCTCTATCCACCATTAAAATTAAGGTTTCACCAACTAATTAATTATGACACATTTATCCTAAGACAGCATATCAATTTCGGATTATTAATTAATTTTATCTATAGTTTTAATTTTACAAAAAAAAATTGAAAAATATTAAAAATTATGTCTTATATTTTTTTATCTCAACTACTAGTATTCAAACTTTGCTTGAACTTTATCTAATTTAATTCGATTTGAATAGGATCATAGGAACACTATAGATCTCCTAACTACTATTTTTTTTGTTAATAGAGAGATTATATTACCTAAACATTGATAAACTGCACAACAGAAGCAATTCTCCCTTTTAAATTAATAGCGATACGAATCGAATTCTACATCTTATGATGCTCTTAGAGAAGAGCTACCATTTGATTACTCCTTCACTGGCTCCTAACAACTATTTTAATGTGACTGTATATATCACAACTCAAACTCTAACATCGCTTAAGTAAAACAATTTCTAATTACCAGTTAATTTCAACAGTTGTTGGTATGTTTTATGATTTTTTTGAGTTAACATTAGGCAGCTTAATTATGAATAGCCTTTTAATATATTTTTTTCATTAATTTGTAATTCTAATAAAAAATAACTAGAGAATATTCGATTCAAATTATTAAACGTTTAAGCAATTCATTTTAATTTTCATGTTTTCTCCTAAAATTACGGAAAAGATAAGGAAAATTAAAAGAAACTAAAAATTGTGCCATCAACTGATAGAAAATCACTATCAAGCTCAAGTAGTCCAAAGCCTTTTCAAAAGAAAATTGATAAAATACATACCTAATCTGTTAATTTGAAAAATGTTTTGGCAGTTTACCTTTTTTTTAACATAAAAATTATTCATTTTAACATCTTGATTGGTTAAAAATATTACTTTTAAAAATTTTTCATTTAATTTAAATGTCTAAATAATTTTATTTTAATTTATAAAAAAAATTATTCAGACACTTTCAAATCGTATAAAAATTATCAATAAATTTTATCTTTGACAAGATGGGAAGTACAGGGCAAACATAATCTACTGGCATTAAACTGGCCATATTGGACCAAATCATTTGCTTGCTTGGCTGAAGCTCAGCTCAATTTATTTCTCTGAACGAATACAGTTTTCTCAGTCACCCTGCTTTTATATGTCAAATTGAGCATCATTTGGCAAGCATGGCATGCAGCTTGTGACAAAGATATCAACGTTCTTATCCACCATTTTTCAAAGCACTCCACTTGCTTACATCTATGAACATTAATTCAATTGGTAAAAAAAGGTTTTTTTAATTAAATAAAGACAAAATTTTAAAATTATTTATTTTTCCATCTAATATTTTAATATTTAATAACTATAAAGACTCCGACTATTTTAATATTCGAGTTAAGTGAATTTACCTGAAATAAAACTTTCTCACCACCTATATTCTCTATATATAAAAGTTGAATCCAAAATTTTAAATCAAACACTTTATCACATGAACAGACATACAATTTTTTTTAAATTCGTTCTATCAATTTTATCTTAAATCATTCAGATTAAAAGAAATAAATTCACCCAAAAATATCCTTAAAAAAAAGTACTCGAATAGTTCACATGCTTTAACCTGTCGGTCTCTTATGACACTATCAATCCTTGGAATTTTTGGACCACTTGGATTTCAAATGTGTTGAATTGCTACCTCTAACACTATTATGCCAATTGTACTTACATTTTGCACATGATTGAGCCCACATATGAATGTGAAAAATAATTCTTGCCAAAATCTATAGTTTTTGAAATAAAGTCCAAGGATTTCCTAATTTTTAATCTATTTTCTTTCGCTATAAAAAAAAATCTATTTTCTTTCACTTTGTAACATCATTAAATATTCTCGTAGAAATTAGAATTTTTAAAAATTAAGATTAACAACTTTGATTGATAATCATTAATTGATGATTAACTCCACAATGCAATTGGAGGGTAGAGTGTTTTGCCCCAAAAAGAAAAAGTCTCGATTTTTAAATTTCACTCTATGATTGAAGATTTAATCATTTGAATTCGCTATATAATTTTTTTTAGATAAAAATTTTATTCAAAAAAAGTGAAATGATACCTTTTTTTTTTGAAATAAGTGAAGTGATATTTATAATATATATTATATTTTTCTTCAACGTAATTTTATAGGTACCTAATTGCACGAGATTAATATAAAAAATATCTAACTAATAATTCACAAAACGCAACAAGTGACAGGGATGAAATAGTAATTACACGAAAAAGATCAAACCCAATTTGCTCCTACTCTAACAACTACAATTAAAGGAAAAGTTAAAAAATTGATTATTTTGACCACATACAAATATTTGGGCCTACATTAATTATCTTATCCTCTCCAACAAATTCCAATTTCACATCAATCAACACCAACAAAACCCATTTGATTCACCAATTTTGGGTCACATTTATATAGTTTGCTAAATAAGGATAGAATAGCTTGGCAAATAGAAGCTCATTCCAAATATATTGAAGGCCAGGCAGACACCAATGAATACAATCTGCATAGCTAACAGGATTAGCTAACTGCTCTGGTGTCAATGGAGTCCATCGCTTCTTGTAGATTGATGTGTGTCCATCCTTACGATAACTTGATAACTGAGTAATGTTCAGAAACGTGATTGGAAATTTTGATTTTCCAAATTCTTCTCCAGTCACTTCCATTATACCTTTCAGACAATCAGAACCACCCCAATATGTTGCATTGTTGATTAAAGTTGTTTCGTTATAACAGTTGAGATTTGGTTTACCTTCCCAATTTACACTCCTGCATAAATTTTATAAGTTAGTTTATAATTCTATGTATGTAAAATTAAATTATGAATTTTTAAAATTAATATATTTAATGCATTATCTGAATCTTTTGACTTTGATTCATTTTAAAAGTATAACAAGATAAGATATGAGTTATTCAAAAAAAAATTATGATTTGATTGATATCAAATTTTATCATTTATTTTAGATATAAAATTAATACCAATACAATCAAATTGCTATATATATATATATATATAGCAATTTGATTGTCAATAGCAAAAGTAAAAAATAAAAAAAAATAAAAAATAAAAAAGCCTCCAATGAGAGAAGAGAATCTACTTACTTTGTATGAAAAGGTGACATGCTAATGAAAAAGACCCTTGTTTTCTTTTGGTTCATGTTCTTTCTCACCCATCCCAACATGCTTTTCATTGCCATCCTATAAGCATCCTCAGTTGTTAACTCAACAATATCTTTAACTTCATCATCAAAAGAACCTTGCCTGATACAAAACATGAACCACACAATAATAAATCTTTTAATTTGTTGACTTACACAGCCAGGGGACTAAGAAAATTATGATAAAAGGGGTTCCAAGTACATTATACCAGTGCATTCGGTATTTAGTATCTCGCGGATAGGACCTCAAAAGGCGGTAAAAATCTTTCTATGAGTATATAACGCAATTGCATATGTTAGGTTTTGAACCCGAAACCTAGCTTAAGCAGTATTAAACCTCAATCATCTGATTCAACACTAATGAGTTATATTTTATTTTTATTGACCTAGTGTAAAATATTTAGAATATGTATTACAAATCTAACCATCAGCTGTATTTCACCCGGAATAGAAATAAAAGGTACTAAATTTTGTTTAGTAATGTAGAAGGAAAAAAAAAAAAAAGAGAACTTACAAGATCTCCATTTTGTGGCCAGTCAGCCACCATATATAAGTACTGAAAACCATAATATCAGCTCCTTTCCAACACTTGCCACGTTTGTTGATTGAACCCTTTCTTACAATTCTATCAGAAGCTCTATGAATAATAGGATTATCTGAATTTGATTCAAGAAGAAATGGTGCCCAGTAGAACTCAATTGTAGCATTGTACTCCTAAGAAAAACATACACAAAACAAGAATTGAACTGAAGCTACTAAAAGTACGTTTTGATTGTGATACATAATTAGCTGTAGATAATCTATACTCATATATATATATATATACCTTGGCAGTGAAGACTGTCAATGAATCAAAAGTTTCCATGGATTTGGCCTTTTCAGGAATGAGTCTATGAAGAAGACAAACCATGGAAATATATTGACCAAGGTTCAAAGAATCACCAACAAACATCATTCTTTTTCCTCTAAGGGTCTCAAGCATTAGTGTGGCATTGAATCTGCATAATTTTTTAGAAAAAGAATTAACATCAAACAAAAAACAATTGATTACTAATCACCAAGCTTGGTTTAACTTCAATGAAGATCAAAGATTTTGAAAATAAAAAGAAGTGACCATCATAATACTTCCAAGATCATGTCATGTATGTGTAGCTTAATTATGCTTTCTATAATGGTTTATTTATTACCTACATTCATAATATTACATCTTATGATTGAATATATATATATTAAATACTTAGATATTTCATATTTTAGCAATAAAATTATGACTCAGCATATATTGCCAGTAAAATTGTAATACAGATATATATTTATATATCTAATCGTTGGTTTCATGCATTGGAAATCGATAAAAAATTTTATTTTAAAAAATAAATCAACCAGAATATAAATATATGTTTTAATATTTCAAAATAAGTAATTAAAATTTTATCTTATTTGTCCTCCATAAATAATTCAAGTGGCAAAAAGTGTGGACATATAGATGTGAAGAGTAAGATTCGAATCCACTCCCCTTGTGGTAGAGAATTAACCACTTCAATAAGTTAAAAAAAAAAAGAATCTTATCTTATTTAAGCATATGCAATTTTTAACTTATACTAAAATAAGTATTACAAATAAAAACCTTAATTTACAGAATTGTAAGTCAATCATCCGTCAACCTAAATAATGGCAGAAATTTATATAAACTAGACAAAGGATAATCCCAAGAAAAAAAAATGAATATACCAAAATTCTGGCAACACGTTGAAGGTTAAACAAATAAGCTCCAGCACGAAGATATTGACCTATTAATCTTGGGAGAAATCTGTATATAATTGACACTTGCATAACTACCTAGAGGGAGTGATCACCGCCAGCATTGGGCCGAGAAAGCAACCAAACGGGCGAGCCGAGAGTCATCGAGACGTACATGCCACCAACTAATTAATTAATGACGTAAATTGCCATGCATGATTTGTAGTTTTGAATAATAATAGTAATAATAATAATAAACAACCTTGATAATTATCAATTTTAGTTCGTGAATTTGAGTTCCACTACCTTGCGTTGATCAGCGATTAAACTTATTATTTTTTAATATTATAACAAGAAAATGTTGATCATCAATTAAAAGATTGATTACTGAGAAAAAAGAATATAGATTCATATATGAATATATGTACCTGAGAATTATATAGGAAAAGTAATATTTTTCATTTAATTACTCAATTTTCTACTTTGATAATTATTTATTATATAGAACCATATACAAATATGAAATGATACACTATGTTAAATTATTGCATAGAAAACTAAAGTTGATTAGCAAATCAACATCCCACAAAGAAAAGCAAAATTGAAATGCTAATTGTAAATTATGGGGGACTCAATTAAATAACAAGTCCATTGCTATTGCTTGAAAATATCAAGTGTTTAGTGAAGAAAAATATGAAATATTTAACAAGAGCAAACCTTGGAAGTTCACAGCCATGAGGTTGCCATCTCCAGTACTGGTAATCCTTATCAGGCCTGCCATGTTCTTGACAAGTTAACTGTGGTTGAATGTAAGGACATTCCCATTCTTCATAAAGCGGCCGTGTCAACTCATTCTTAACCCACCTCCCACTAAACAAATCACAACCTTCAGGAAATCCAACTCAGTTATGAACAGATAACTTAAAGTTTAACGTATGCAAATAAACATTTAATTTTTTTTTTTAAATTTATCTACTTTAGATGCATTACACTCACCAGTTCTTGTTAGTAGCCTGTCTGAGCGAAGGTCGAGTTGGCCAAGAAGACACATGAAGTCTTCTCCATAGAGGATGGACGCAAAAACAATGAAAGCCAAAAGGGTGAATAGATATGGAAAGAGTCGAGCTTTTCTGATCAAAAGCAAAGAGGAGGAAGAAGAAGAAAGAGGTGACTTCATTCCCTTATTTTGGGAGGGGTTGAAGAAGGAGGAGGAAGAGACTTGCACCTTTGTGTATATGATTTGCTTACTATGTTTAAATTGCTTTTACGAGGGTATCTTTGGAGTTGTTTTGATTAAATATATCTCGGAGCTGTGTGTAGTTTGAAATAATGATATATAATGTGCACATGCAACAGAAGAATAGAATTAGTAATTAATAACAATAAATTTGATTTTGGTATGTAATAAGTGGCTAATTAGTTTGATTTTGATATGTTCTAACAGTTTGATTTCTATGTTTAATAGGTTTTAGTGGTCTTGATCTTATTTATATGTTTCTTGTATATAATTTATGGATAATGATGGATGTCACTACTAGCCATATCTATGATTCATATAAAGTTAAAATTTTATTTTTTGAATTTATATTTTTATTCTTCTTTATTTTTTTGGCCTCAAAGACAAACGATAAATTAATTGAGATTATTTTATAATTGTACCTGTTCATAGATGTCGCTACTAGCGATATATAACTTTATCCATAACTTATATATAGGTATTTGAAAATTTAATGATCAAAGTATTGATGAGATGGTTTTAATTTTGTGGCTTTGTTAGATATTCTCATAAAAATTAGAACGGTTAATTAACAAATATAATTGATAATCATTCATCTTTTTTAAATTATTTATCTTCTTAGTTAATAATCAATTCTATTGTACATGCCCAGTTGGAGTAACCAAATGTTTTATCTCATGAAATAGAGGTTTTATTTTAAAATCTCTCTCAAAATTTGAGAAATTTAATTAGTCAAATACAATTAAAAATGAAAAACACACTATGATGAAAAAAGTTAATTAATTAATAACCCACAAGTTGAAAATAATAATAATAAGGATGGAATAGTAATAATATGAAAAAAGAATAGATCAAACCAATTTGCTCAATACTGACAACCTCCCTCAATACTAACAATGATATATTTTTTTTATTTAACAACTGAAAGGCCAAGGGAGATGATATTGAATCTATAACCTAAATATTATAATATCCGACACCTAAGTGACTACACTTTAGCACTATTAACAATTATATTAAAGGTTTAATTCAAATTTTGCTCCTTACACTTTATTTTTTTTCATATTTTTCTCTGCATTTTTATTTCTATAGATTGACATCTTACATTTTTATTTTTCTATATATTGATTCCGCACACTTTTATTTTTCTGCACATTGACTCCTTTCATTAAAAATGGGTAGAAATCACGATACAAATATAGAGCAAAATATCTTATTTAGTCCCTATAATTTTTAAAATTTTTAATAAATTTATATATTTTAAAATTTTAACAAATTAATCCTTAATATTTTTAAATATTTTTTTATTTTTTTACTTTCAATAAATATTTTAGTTAGTTATTAACATTTATATATTTAGTTAATAAATTTATAATTTAGCTGATTGAAACTTCTAATTGAATGTTTTTATTATTAACATAAACATTTTTAAATTATTTGTCTTTTTATTAACTATAATCTAATACTAATCTATATTATACTCCTTTACATATTTTACCATTAATTTAATTTTAAACAATAAATTCTTAAAGAATGCACCTATTTTCACTCTAAAAATTTTAAATGCACTCAAACTTTATCTTTTTGAAAATGATAACTTGGATAAATTTTCTCAAAAATTATATTAATACATTTTTTTATTTGTTAAAAATTCACACATATATAATTTTTTATCATTTATTTCACTTAAAATTAGTTAAAATAAAATTTATTGAAATTTTTGCTTGAATTATTTTTACAAAAATGAAATAAAAATTTTAAAGACTGATTACTATTATATTATTTAGATTTAATTTTTATAAGAGCAATTATCATTTAATACTATTTTATATTAAAAAATAAGTATGAATAATTAAATTGTATGTAGTTGATAAAATTGTGCAAATTCATATTAATTAGGGACTTAATGTATATAAAAATAAAAGTATAAGGATTTAATGCTAACAAAAATAAAAGTATAGGGATTAAAGTAAAATTTTTTAAGTCCTACTCTCATTTAATAGCGATTAAAATTCACTTTTCTACTTACCGTTACAAAATAATCACCTTCTCATTCACTGTTACAGAATAATTTAATGTATAAAAAAAATATAAAGTATCAATTTATAAAAATAAAAGTACATAAAAAAAAGTGCATAAAATAAAATATGGGTTAAGCGTATATTAAAAAAAGACAAGTTGGAAAATTGATCATGTGACCACATACAAAAATTTGGGCCTATTATGGATATATTACTATTCATAACTTAATGACCATAAACATGTTAAAAGCCTAGAAAAGATTTGAAATAGAGAACATTTTTATCCTGCTATTACAAACAAATAAATTCAATTGTTTTTTCTTTTAGAATTAATGTTTTCCTTTTTCCAACAATGACTACAATTGTACAAAGATATTCCTCTTCTTTCAAATTTTTTGTTGTTGGTATTGCTGTCAATTTCTCATTAATCCTCTTCTCCTCTCCAACAAATTCAAGTTTCACCTCAATCAGCACCAACAAAACCCCATTTGATTCACCATTTTTGAGTCATATTTATATATATATTTTTACTAAGGATAGAATAGCTTGGCAAATAGAAGCTCATTCCAAACATCTTGAAGGCCAGGCATACACCAATGAACACAATCTGCATAGCTAACAGGATTAGCTAACTGCTCTGGAGTCAATGGATTCCATTGCTTCTTGTAGATTGATGTGTGTGCATCTTTACGATAATTTGATAGTTGAGTAATGTTCAAAAATGTAATTGGGAATTTTGATTTCCTGAAAACTTCTCCAATCACTTCCATTACACTTGTTCGGCAATCGGAACCCCAGTAAGTTGCATTATTAATCAAAGTTGTTTCGTTGTAACAATTGAGACCCGGTTCACCTCCCCAATCTATACTCCTGCATTATATTTTATACATCAATCTACAATTATATGAATGTAAAACTTAATTATTATAAGTTAAATTATTTAATTTTCAAATGTATTTTATGCAAAATCTAAATAATTTTAAAAGTATTATAAGATATTATATGAATTACTGAAAACAAATTATCATTTGATGGATATTATATGTTTGTTAAAAAAAGGGAAAAGAAAAAAAAAACCTAAAATGAAAAAAGAGAATCTACTTACTTTGCATGAGAAGGTGACATGCTAGTGAAAAAGACCCTAGTTTTCTTGGGGTTCATATTCTTTCTCGCCCATCTCAACATGCTTTTCATTGCCATCCTGTAAGCATCCTCAGTTGTTACCTCAACAATATCTTTAACTTCATCATCAAAAGAACCTTGCCTGATGCAAAATATGAGCCATACATTAATAGATATTTTAAATTGTTGATCTAGATAGGGGACTAGGAAAATAAGAAAATAAAAATAAAGAGAATTCTTAACTTTTGAATATATTATACCTGACAGCCGAATTTATGATACGTGGATGCATATTATATTTTTAATTATATTTTTATTGATTAAGTATAAAATTTTTTAAAGTATATATTACAAATTTAGTCATCAGGTGCAATAAACTCAAAGTAGGTAAGAATCTCCAAATAAAATTAAAGATACAAAATCTTATTTGGTAATGTAGAAGAAAAAACAAAAGGAACTTACAAGATCTTCATCTTGAGGCCAGTCATCCACCATAAATAAGTATTGAAAACCATAATATCAACTTTTTTCCAGTACTTGCCATGTTTATTGATTGAACCTTTCCTTACAATTCTATCAGAAATTCTATGAACAACAGCATTATCTGCATTTGATTCAAGAAGAAATGGTGCCCAATAGAACTCAATTGTAGCATTGTACTCCTGAAAAAAGATACATACACAAACAAGAATTGCTCATCAAGAAATTAATTAAACCTACTAAAATACTTTTTGGTTGTGTTATGCACTAGTTGTGGATAATTTATAGTCATATATATATATATATATATACATGTATACCTTGGCAGTGAAGACTGTTAATGAATCAAAAGTTTCCATGGATTTGGCCTCTTCAGGAATGAGTCTATGAAGAAGACAAACCATGGAAACATACTGGCCACGGTTCAAAGAATCCCCAACAAACATCATTCTTTTTCCTCTAAGGGTCTCAAGCATTAATGTGGCATTGAATCTGCATATATGTATATATATAATTCTATGAGAAGAATTAATCTCATACAACAAAAAAAAATTAATTACTAATTAACAGGTTCTAACTTCAATAGAGATCAAAGATTTCAAAAATGAAGAGGGTCAAGTTGAAGTAACCATCATGACTTCCATGATCATGTCATGTATGTGGCATTTCATTGGTTTATTTGCCAATCTAACAACTAACAAATGAGCTATTTTACATCTATACCTAGAATATTGAATCTTCTAATTGGATAAATAATATATATTTTAAGTATTTCATATATATATAAACTTAATTTATAGATAGATTTACAAGTCAATCACCCTTCAACCTAAAGAATGACACAAAATATAAATTATGTAAAACATAGTTTTAAAAAATAACAATAAATATGCTTGCATTGCTTTAGCCTAATGGGCATCGAGGGACCCAGAATCGAGTCCCTCCTCCAGCCCTCCATTCCCTCAGAATTGTAATAGGCCAAAATAAATAAATAAATATGAGTGCATATGCACCAACACATTCACATCAAGGGTGTGCGTCTGATATACGTTGATGGTTAAACAAATAAGATCCAGCACGAAGATATTGACCCATTCTTGGGAGAAATCTATAATTGACACTTGTATCGCTAGCAAGGAGTGATCCCTGCCGGCATTCGGCGGAGAAAGCAACCAATCCGGCGACCCAAATGGTCATGAAGACGTGCATGCCAACAACTATTTAATTAATGACGTAAATCGCTATGCATGATTTTGTAGTTTTGAACATTATCAAAGCAATACCACACCAACCATTTATTTTTTAATATAATAACAACAAACTTTACTAATTATTAATTTTGAGTTTAAAAATGGAGAATTACACCACCTTGCGATGATTAGAAACTGAACTCGTGAGATTATGATCATAATCTTTTTTATAATAAAATATTTGTTATTTGACTAATCGACCTTCTATCTCGATAATCATTACATGAAATGATATAGCAAATTATTGCATCATTAGTTATAATGGAATAATTAAGTTGTTCACCAACTCAACGTCCAACTAAGAAAAAAAAAAGCAAAATTGAAGTGCTAATTGTAAATTATGAGGAACTCGATCAAATTACAAGTCCCCATAGCTTAATTACTTGAAAAAGAAATAAATGTTCAATGAAGAAAAAATATGAAATATTTAGCAAGAACAAACCTTGGAAGGTCACAGCCATGAGGTTGCCATCTCCAGTACTGATAATCCTTACCAGGCCTGCCATGTTCTTGACAAGTTAACTGTGGTTGAATGTAAGGACATTCCCATTCTTCATAAAGCGGCCGAGTCAACTCATCCTTAACCCACCTCCCACTAAACAAATCACAACCTTCTGGTGTCTTCCCTATAGCAAAAGGTAACTTCTCCCACTTCTTCTCTAAGTTCAATAACAAGCAAAACCAACTCAGTCATAAACAGAAATACTATAAATTTATGTATGCAAACGTACATTTAAATTATTTTTAAAATTTATATACTTCAGGTGTATTACACTCACCAGTTCTTGTTAGTATCCTATCTGTACCAGGGTCGAGTTGGCCAAGAAGACACATGAAGTCTTCTCCATAGAGAATGGACACAAAGACAATGAAAGCTAAAAGGGTGAATAGATATGGAGAGAATCGAGCTTTTCTGATCAGGAGTGAAGAGGAGGAAGAAGAAAGAGGTGACTTCATAGGGTTGGAGAAGGAGGAGGATCAAAAGACTTGTACCTTTGTGTAGATGAATTGATTACTAAGTTTAAATTGTTTTTATGAGGTTTTTTTTTTTTTTTTGGAGTTGTTATGTTGGGTTTGATTAAATATAGGAGGTGTGTAGTTTGAAATGATGATATATAATGTGCACATGAAACAGAAAAATAATTATTATTAATTAATAACAATTAAGTTTGATTTTGATGTATAAGTGGCTAATTAGTTTGATTTTGACATGTTCTAACAGTTTGATTTCTATATGCTATAGGTTTTTAGTGGTCTTGCCCTTATGTATATGTTTCTTGTATATAATTAACTTATATATGAATATTGAAAATTGAGTGATTAGAGTGTTTGTTTCATATGATTGCTCTATTTCTCCAAGATTTGATACTATCTTCATGTTAATTCTAAGTGTCTACCACTTTAAAGGGACATTTTATTAGGATAGAAACTTAGAAAATGTAAATACTTTATAAAATTTTCGAGCTGAGTTACATTAACTGAAAATAACTTATAAAAATGTAAAAAATATAATTTTTATAATGTAATTTATTTAAATTTTTGACATAAATAAAATATATAAGTATCTCCGAATAATATTTATATATTATTTAAATTATATATAAAATATTTATATTCATTTCCTTGCCCATATTATCTAAGGGCATTAATAGAATGATTTGCCTTGAAAAAAACTACTCTTCTGAAGTATTGATGAGTAAGTGTAGTGGGTATTGAATGATTGTATGGGAAGCTATAATGTTCACTTAACTTCTAAGTTAAGGGTTGGTCTAATAGAAAGATAGCATATCATTTTCTTCCATTTTCTTTATATTCTTTGTGTGTTTCTACTTTTTACACAAATAATTAAATCTATAACTATAATGATTTGAGAGAAGGTGAGGAACTATAGCTATATAAGATACATATTCTTTAATTATTTTTGAAGGTGTAGGTGAGAATTTGGTGATGTTTCTTCTTCAAGTGGTTGGTACTGTTCTTCTTTTTTCTTTTTTTTTTCTATTAATATCTCTAACAAAACCATATGGTAGATGTAATTAAGTCAAATATGTGCAAACATTAAAATAGTGATGTATCAACCATAAAAAAAAGTACTTAAAAACAATTTTGTTACCTGCCTAATGATTAATATTAATGGGTGCCTCTTTGTTAATTCTTGTTGTTGTATATGTAGATGAATAGTACATATAAGCTAGTGTTGAAATGATTATTTGCCAGCTCTAATATTATGAATGGGATAATGAAACATTTAAGTAATAATTCAATAATCAACCAATAACACTTGTATCAGTTAGTAGAGTCTTGTTCTTGCTCAAATAACGTCTTAAATTCAAGTCGTAATATATACAATTATGTTAAATTAGTTGTTGAATTTTTTTTGTTAATCTTATAGTTCTACTTGGGTCGAATCGAATTAATTAATATTCAATAGATACTGATTATTCAAAATAATTCAATAATCAACTAATTGTGCTATAATGTATAATGTTGAGAGTTTAAATTTTAATAGTACCATTTTTAAAATTTGGGAAAGAGATAGATTTCTTGATGTTTTAAAGTGAGTTTCTTTCCATTAATTGTGAAATATCCAAAGTTTCGGCAATATTAATTCTGTAGTACAAGAAATTATAAATTTAAATTTTAACAATTTTTCTTTTAAAAATGTCTGAAATGTCAAAAATTACGAAATATCCAATAAAAATTATTTTGACTTTTAAAATTGTTTTTTGAATGTTAGAAATTTTGTTTAGAAATAAATTGTTTTGCATACTACCTCATGGCAAGAGTACTGTTATATGCCCTACAGCAATGCAATGATTTCTTCCACTTTTCAATCTGGCAATTCTCACATTTTTATCAAGCTTTGCTTACATCAATTAGAAGTGGATATCATTCACCATTATTAAATCAATACCCACTTCAAGAATTAGTTGAATCTGGGACACCATAATTATGATTAATAGTCTATTATTGTGGTAGAAACCTCTCAAAATCACGGTTAGGTAAAACTGGTAGCAGTTAAAAGAGAGTTTTTAACCATTAGGGAAAAAAAAAAAAAAAAACTAAGTTGCAACGACGTTAATCTTATATGTTGACATTGAAAAGGATAAAAAATTTTCTTCATTCATAAGATTTTTATTATTATTATTATTAATAGGAAAATCAAATCATCAAATATCAGTAGATTACCTAATAGAGGGTGGTTTTTCCTTTTTAAATTAAATTTATAAATTACCGATAACATAATCTAAGAGGTTTTCTTGATGAAAAATTGCCACTAGATTACTCCATTAATGTTTGTGCCAAGATTTTCTGTTGTACAAATAATGGTTAGCTGTTCTTGACATCTAAGCAACAAGAACTTGTCTCCTTCCTCTTAGCTCCAATCATATAAGAAATTATATGGACAATTAAGATAATTTTCTGTTTGTTTTCTTAATGTTTTGTTGTCCATCTTTAGTTTTCTTGTACCAGACAAGACAAGCAAGATGACCTTGGAGAACTTATGGAACCCTTGCTGGGTCCTAGAAAGGTATGTCACACTAGCAGAAAGAATCCTGTGGCGTTTATTTTAATTTTATTTTTTCTAACCCTTTCTTGTTCTGCAATGGTGGCCTCCATTTGCATTTCCTCTCCTTGCTGCATTAAAGTACATAGCTAACATGCTGTAGCTTATTGGTATGGCTTGCTCTTTCAATCATGTTTTAGGGCAAAACTCAAGAAATGTCTTCCAAGTTGCTGAATGGTTTCAAATCATGTTACATCTTATGTTTCATCAAGTATTAACTTGAAATTTCATAGGCTTAGACAAGAAAATTGTTGCAAGTTGCATTCAGTTCACACATTCACAAATTCTGACATCTGATGATTCAGTCTGTGGACTTCAAATTAGTTGCATTCAGTTCAACAGCCAATAGTGTTCTTATGCAACATGCCAACATCAACTACACACATTATCTCCAAAAATTGGGAACAGTATCAACATCTGATAAAGCAAACCAAGCATTATCCAAGGCTTGTTAATGATTTGACGTCTGCAAAAGACTAGCACACCAGAGATAACAGTTGCATTAGCTCCAGGAGCGCATGGAGTAGAGGTAGAAACCTGTGTTTTGAGCAGTAAAATATGTGATTGGAAGCAGAGTTGGGGCGCTGCTGAAGCCACTTAGATGCTAGATGAGAGCTAAATTATTTGTGAAAATTGGGATATTATGGCACACATCTCTTAAAATTCCAGACACAAACAAAGACATTTTTGATGAACAGGTATATTTCATTTCTGGATAGAGGAACTTAAAAACATATGTTCAAACTTGCTTGAAGGACACAGGTAAAAGAATGTCAATAAAAAAAATAAAAATATTAATACGAGCCGCTAGAAGTTACAGTCAAATGAATATTGCTTAAAGTAATAGATGGGGAATATGATGGTATATGCCGAAAAAAAGGAAGTTTGTTTCTGCAAAAGATTTCCAAAGTCTACCCGGTGAGATGGCAACACTAGAACTGTCAGCAAACTTGCATACAGTATACTTCATGGCAGAGTCTAAACATTGATTCACGGCAAAATTTGGAGTTGGATTATACTTGTTTAAAAATTGACTGCAGAATAGGAGCTTCGATAACCTTCTGTAGGTCCTCTAAATCTCCGCACCAAAGATGCAAAAGAACTCTGCATTGAAATAACAATAATAAATTTCCAGCTAACAAGAAGAAAAGAAAAATCATTCTTTTAAGATGTATATACCAAGCATTTCTATCATAGGAAAATTTTGATACTACGTGCATGATTTGAAGCAATTTCCAAATAAGGATAAAAATTTCCTGTTGTCCTAAGCAATAGGAATTTTATATTGCCCTCCCTCTTTATATTAATTGACACATGGATAATATCAACACAATAGCTTATACTAAACTTTTCCACTCTAAATCACTGCCATAAATAGCATTGCTTATGTCCATGAGTCAATAAAGTAAAAGGGCAATAGAGAATTTTCTATTGCCCATGGCATACCATTTTTGTCCTCTCCCTAATAATTATGCACACCGCACTCTCTTCTCCTTTTTCATTCTACAAATGATCACTAGATGTTATCAATGATTATGAAACTTCTTATCAGTCCATCCATTTAGTGAGAGCATAATACATGTGGAACCTGCACTCACCAAAGACCAAGTCATTTTACTTGTTTTCAAGCTCGTCTCTTTAAGATTTGAGTACACCAGGCATATAAATAAGAGATTACAACTGCCCTATACTTTTGCATCTGCTGTGGATCTTAACTTCTGCACAAGTTAGAGCATTGTTGATTGATACAACTCAGAAATGGCGCAAATATTAATTTCCAGTTCCACAAATGACAAATCCTGGCCTATTTGCAGTTACTAAACAAACAAGGAGATGCTCCTAACTATACTTCAATAGAAAATGAAATTTTGGCAATTATTAAGACACCCCCACAGCTTCCGGAAGTTCCCATTTTAAATCTCATCTCAGGTTAACTTCAGAAGCTGCCATATTATATAAACATTGTCTGAACCCTTGAAGCCCAATGAAAATAAACGGCCAATAAGAACATATGGATGGCAAAATTCGAAGCCAAATACAAAGACTTACGAATTTTTCTTTTCTGCACCTCAAGTTTATTTAATTCTATTAATTGGGTGAATCAAGTGGTTCCCCTTTCAAATCAATGAAAACTCTCTTACCAAATTAAGAAAGTTCTTGTTTAGAGGTAAAGTCTGCTCAAATGGGTTCCTTCTAAGTGATAAGGTGATACTTTTCAATGATGAGATAAACTAAATTTATGCAAGATTCACTATGATGAGTTAAGAAAATGAATACTTGCATGGCATGTTTCAAGCCATAGTACCCGCAAATAAAATGTTGCAGTAAAGAGAATCTTATAAAAGGAGTACCTGTGTTCTCTGTGGCAATCTGGCCCAGAAATCCAAGTTTGGAATCATCTGATGAAAGAGAAAAATGGACATAGTGAAAGATACAACTAACAGCAGCAATCAAAACACTCATAGCTGATAATATAACACCAGAGAAGATGCCATAGATTTTCTTTGAAGATAAAAAATACATTGCTATTTGCAGATTTCTGAGCTGCTTGATTGTATAATAAAAGAAGAAAAAGGACCATAATGACCGACACACATCTCTTTCAACACAAGCCTACGTTTCAATTTTAAAAGAGTGGATATTGCTCTATGCAATGACACCTAATTGAGAAAAGAATTGGTACTACATCCTTCAATCTGTGAGTGAAATATGAATTCATTTGATATTTATTGTCCAAAAAGCAAAATATTCCAGCAGCTATGTCTAGACCTTCACAGCCCATTGCTTCTCAGCCCATTCTAAAGATCATTAGGACACAAAATCAGCTAAACCTGGCCATGATAGAAAATACTCTAATGCCAGAGTCAGCATTTTTGCTGTGATGCAGGCCTCAACAGCTAGTAGAAATATCTTATTGATAGTTAGTTGAGAACACATTTCTATTAGACATATTCTATGTAAAATAATCTCTCATTTGAATTTCCAGAAGGCCTGAATAACATGATTCCTGTTAACATGTTTATACACTTGCTTTGCATTATGAACCATAGCATGATGATTCAATCAATATTCGTATATGGACAATGAGCTCCATAATGCAAATATGATATGAAGTATAAATTACACTCACGAAGATTTAAGAAAACATTTCAATGGCAATCTAAATCATGAAAACAATCAACAGAAGAGCTTGAGAAAGAAAACATACATCGAACCCACGAACGCTAAGGAAGAAATATCGATAAACTGTGCCCACTATGATATACCCTCCAAAAAGGCATAGGATACTGACAAAATTAGGCAATCAGTAAATTGTTATGACTCCAACACTATGATTGTTTGACAAGATAAATACTCTTCACAAGGAAAAAAAAAAAAAGAGAAAGTAAAACCCTTACATGATTAGCAATGTACCAATCCAGCCCCACCCATTACCATGAAAAGACACAATTGTGGCACAACCTGAAGGATGTTGAAGTGCTGTAGCCTGTAGGACCCAAAAAAAAAAAATTATAATCCTGAAATACTAAAATGACTGTCAAATCCTATAGACCCACATGAGAAAATAAATTGCAAAAAGAAAAAAAGTAAAATTCATTCATCATATGGCAATATAACAACCGAAGGAGCTTGTTTATACACATAACTAGTGAGCCAACACTCAGAGCACATTGCTTCCAGCTGGAAAATATTTAGTCATGCAGAGCGAGTAAAATGCATATAAGACACTAAGCATTAATTAGCAGGTTGACTTGAGAGACTCACATAATCACATGTCCCTAATTTCTCCATTGAGTATGGCTCCTGTGAAACAGAACAATAACGAAGTCAAGGTGATAAACAGTGTAATATCAACTTCAGAGTGAATTAATAATGTATTAGAATAAGCAACTGAAAAGGGAAGAACTTCAAGAAAGAAGCTCTCACTTGAGCACCATTTGAATTGCATATGACGGAGACAGAAAGCGAACAATTCTGTTCAGATTCACCGGAAAGGTTAATGGTACTTGACATCTTAACAATGACACCCTTGAGAGGGTTCTGCTTATCTACATTGTGAATGTATAAAGAAAATATTAGTACTTTCAAGTATAGTCTCAAATGCAAATTACTAAGATTAAAGGACTACTATTACGAGCCAGAGAGTATTATTTTTGGTTAAAACTCTCAAACTACCACATCCAAACCACATTGGTGATACACGTCAACAAAAGAAGAAAGGGTTTTCCATCTTACCCATGATGCTAGTGACAGTGGTTGAGGCACGGCCAACAGTAGTGCATATTCCATAGCCTGCATATGAATAAGTCCAATTAAAAACCTACACAAGAAACTCTGAATTACAATCCTAGCAAACCACAACTTATTTTCCAATTTATAAAGGTGATTCTATAAGAATCCAATTTGATATTTTTCATGTGAAAAGTAGCAAAAGCAATATACAAGCATATCAAGTGGAATATATGACCTAAGCTGTTTGGAAATTATATAATCCAGAGCAAGTGAATTCTGAGCTAATTGCACACAGCATGCCATATTTACCTAAGCCACTGAGTGCCCATCTAAAGCAACACAATATCAAAGAATTTTTTCCAAGTACATTAACAAGTCTCAAACATCAATGTGCATATGCCTCAAAGATAGACATTTTTGTAACAGTATGTACCTCCTCTGTTGTTTGCCACAAGTGCACTACATTCCATGCCACAGCGAGATGGCCCACCACAATCCTACAATGTCAAGAAGATGGTTAAGTTAAAGGAAAACCTGGCCTTCCTAATATCGAGAAGACAAAGATACACAGCATGGAATTGGCAAAAAACCAAAACTAGCCCATCTCTTGCTTCCCCTACACAGTGCCATGAATAGGTAAAACCCAAAAAGCAGTGCAATTTTATGAAATATATGAAAGCAAGGAACCTGACTCTAATGAAGAAAATGTGAGATGTTTTGACAATCCAATCTCAATAGAACATCACTGCACCTAGACAGCTTCTCACATGGTCACTAAACTAACGTTGCACATATTTTTCCAACTCTTTCCACTTGCAAAAAAGTTATCAATTCAAAAAGACCTCCAATTTCATGTTGAATATCAGAATATAGCAAATGAAAAAGAAAACAATAGTGCATAATAAGAAGGTAAAAGTATGTGAGACCTAGAAAATCTTTACATGGCTCAGTTCCTCCTATAAAAAATTCAAAATACAAAAGTAAATTTAGATCTATCTTGAGGAGAAGAATTTACCAGACAGTCAACACATCTGGGAGGATCATGATTAAAAATCATTCCATCGCATAGCTGCTCCAAATAGTAAAGTGAGATGATATTAATGGCAAAAAGATATTATCAAGAAAAGAATAATGACAACAAAAATAAATAGAAAAACTGCAACTTTCAACATCTACTCATAGCATTTGATTTCAATTTACAAGATCTTGCATCCTAATTCAAAAAGTAAGGAGTCTGTAGCTTCTAAGCAGATTATCACACATTACAACAACATATGCGTTCCAATTCAAAAGCAATCAGAAGCGGTTCAATCTCCCAATTTCCAACCATAAAAATAACAAACTAGCTGATAGTAGTTCAGTGATAACAAAAAAAAAATAAAATAAAAATAAAGAAATAAAGTGTAACCTGATGGAGCCAACCTGAAACCAAAGCACAGACTCATTTACTGCCACCTTATAGAACCTACAGCAGAAAAATGAGCATCTTACTAAGAATTATACTCAATTAACATTCACACGTATGCAACCAAATTAATGCTACAGATCCCATAAATCAAACAAAGAGTTCATTTTTGATTAATGCTTAAATTCACTTTCCCAAAGGAAACACCTTCTCTTTTCCCATAAACACAAACTAAAAGCCCTTTTTATGGCACTACTACTATCACTAGCCAAAAAATAGTCTAAGTGAAAAAAAGGCACGAGTTGCATTAAAATACTAACAGCCTATATAAAAATGACTACTTTTACTGATTACTATATTCTAAGCTAATTTAAACAAACCCAATAACAAATTATGTAAAGAAAGTTCAAAGAAGCAATGTATCAAACAGAATAACTACAAAACAACATGATCAAATAAAAATTCGAAATTGAAGGCAAATAAGAGATACCCAGATCAAGAAACAAAGAAAAAGAAAGTACCCATCTTCACTTAGAACGCCATGAGGGAATTTTGGAAGAGGAGAAGTCAAACTGAAGTTGTAAAGCGTATGCCCATCAACAAAACTGAGTTCACAGACTGCAGTCACCGACGTTAAAGACCCAACTCGGTGTAGAATCGTTATAAAGACAATGGGTAGATAACATTTCAAAGAATTGAATCCCACTCTCATTTTTATTTAATTTTTTGAGAATTTTTTGTGTTTAATTGTCTCTGTTTTTATCTATTTTCATTCATTGTTTGTTGCTGTAATTGTATTCTGAGAGACACAGATAATAAAGAAATTGCAGAGAAGGTGCATGTTAAAGGTCCTGCCATGTGGAAATTAATTAGCTAAATGAGGCCAAAAGAAAAAAGACACTTTTCTATTGTTTCTTATTTATTCATTTTATAAAAAATGAAAAAACTATTATTATTATTATTATTTTACTTTCATAAAAGTAAGGGTCCAAAATTAAGATAGTGAAATGATATTATTTTTTTATGTAAAATGGAAATTATTTAATTTTTTTTAAACAATGAATAAAAATTAACATTCATAAACAATTGTACAAAATTGTAAA
>CATIWM010321910.1:0-12924 GCA_949671775.1 Mallotus repandus | reverse complement strand
TGCATGCCACAAAAAGGTTGAACCATATAGCCATTTCATGCACAATTTATGAAGCTCACCACAACATAAGTGAGGTCTCTTTTCCACACTACTTAGAACATTCATCCAAAATGTGCCTAATACTAACATAAACAAATTGCTTACACTTCATCTCCTATTGATTAAAAGCAAAATTCCCTCATATAGTGGATTAGACATCCAACTAACTCCTACTTTGCTCATTACTTCACAATTGTACCATTTTGGCAGATAATTGAATTGCTCATCCTCCATTTTCAGGCCATTAAATGAACACATCCAACTCTATGTTAGCTAATTAACTTTATTCAAAAAAAAAAAAAATTCATAAATTTATCAACTCTTATTTCCAATCCACCATTAATATGCATGTTCTCCCAAATAATTTAGTACGAAAATTTTTTATATAAAAATATTTTTTTTTATTATATTCACTCAAACTTAATCTTAAGTAAATTATCAATGATGGTTGATTTAATCACCAAACTCTTATAGCACCATTTCAAAATCCAAATTCAAATCTTCTCGTCTTTTGCTCGGAATATTAAATAAATTATTTTAAATAATTAATCTAGTCTAGCATTAAAAAAATAAAAGGGCTTACTTCATATAATAAAAAAAATTAAAACAAAAACTAAATTATTCTAAATTATAATTATCTGATTGGATCAAGCACAAAAATTTTCAAGTCACTCAATAATTTTCGACATCAATAATAAGAAAAAGAAGCAGCTTTTATTTTAATTTTTTTTTTACCCTAATAAATTTAATACACAAAACGGTTACAACAACCAGCACCCTCAAATTTAATTCGCACCGCTATCACATTCCACGGTGGCGCGTGTAACAACCTAACCTCTCCGTTCACTTTCAGCACGCCTTTTCAACCACTCAATAACATCACCAAACACCGAATCAACACCCTCCTCGGGCTCACCAACAATCTGATGCCACATCCCAGGATAAATCTTCAACGTCTTATCTTTACTACCGGCGCGTCTATACAGCTCCTCCACACAAGCAGGGTCACACACAACATCATCACCTCCATGAACTATCAATAACGGCGTATCAACTTCCTCAAACCTCTCTTGCAACTCCTTGCACACTTTCAACATCATAAAAGCAGTGGCGGCGCGTGGCCTTATAGCAACTCTCCTTGGACTACCCATAGCTAGCTTCCTCTTCCATTTCTCTTTAAACGACACTTCAGGTATTGATCCGCGAGTAGGAACCACGCACCATGTTGGAACAGCAGCTGCAGCAATAAAAAGTAAATGCTCCAAGGGCCATGGAGGTTTAAATTTAGCGCTAATCCCACACATTGCACCATTCAAAATTAATCCGTCCCACGCGCCTTTCTCACGGAGCGCGATGTACAAAGCAATTGCACCACCTACGGACTCAGCATACAGAAAGGCAGGTAAGTTAGGCGCGTGAGTTTGACGAAAGCGAGTGAAGAAATGAATGCAGTCATCTACGACGGGAGTGAGATCAGGGATGTGGTAAATGAGGCCGTCGAGGCCGTCGGAGAAGCCGTGGCCTTGGTGATCGATAGCGCAAACGGCAAAACCTGATTTAGCGAAGAGGATTGAAGTTAATTGGACCAACCAGCTACTTTCGCCAGAGTAGCCGTGGACGACGGCGATGCAAGCGGTGATTTTGGTCGGAGGGAGTGGGGTCCACCACTGTGTGAAGAGCTTGAGGCCTCGGGAGTTTGTGATGTACTCGGAAGAGTGAGCTACGTTGTGGCGGGTGTAGAATTCTGAGGGGGAGAGCTTTCCGAAGGGGCTCTCGTCGTTAGCCTCTGCGACTGGGTGGTGCACCGCCGCCATAGATTCTAAAATGGGCCGGGTGCGGAGGAGATTGCAGTTGAGATTGGAGAATGCTTATTGACTAGGTGAGCTTTGGAACCGGTGTATTTATCTTGAACTGTACGTGGCTGGTTCGGATTCTGTGGCTTTCGGAGCATAGTACCAATGGTGGAAATTTTTTTTTTTGGTGAGATATTTATGCATGGTATGGACTACTTTAGATGGTATTACTATTACCTATATTTGGTTAGCAAATAATTGTCTTGATTATGATTTTAGGTTATATATTAATTGTAAGAGATAGAATGCAATCATAATTGATAATGTGATCATAATTGATAAAAAAAATAATGATTTTAACAATTTTAAAATTTTAACATTTTTGTTGTTTATTTCATACCAACCTTCCAATTTTGAAATTATTGCTAAATATATAGATTAGAAAGATGCACTATGGATAAATTTTCAAAAAAAAATCTCCTTATTTAATTTCATTCATCAATTTTGATGATAGAATTATTTTTCTGTTATATATTTCATTTGTGTGCTTATATGATTTGATTTTTCTTTTAATATATATAGAGTGTATTATGGCTAGATACATTTTCACTTAAAAGATTTGTATTTTTTTAGTTGACATTTAAAGGTTTGCAATTTTTTTTATAGCATTAATATGATATTAACTAATATCATCATTATTTGTATGAGAAAATGTTTGCATAGGAGTAACTATCAATAATAAAAATATTTTATATGTGATTTACCATCAATATAATTATTTAAATACTTTTTAAAATATTATATCTTTATTTTATTTTTTTATTTTTGATAAAATTAAAAATGCAACAATATATTTGTGTTTATCATATGTTAACAATAATTAGTAGCATGCTATATTACTTAGTAAATAATTTTAGTATTAAATATTTATATTATTTTAACATTGTATTATATATTTTTAATAATATTAATGAGTAAAATATTAAAATGTAAATAAATTAAATCAAATTCTGAAATGTCAAGAAAAAATAAACACAAACCTTTAAGTGAAAATAGCCTAAACATATAGTATTTTATTAAAAAAAAAAAAACTTTTCTCAAAGCCTCATAATGAAATTCAAATTTTTAAAGAGAAGGTTGAAAATTTCATTAAAAAGTCAAAACTCGTAAATATAAGTGGTAACATTAAATCATTTTCAGAATATCTCAAATTTATGTTATTGTTCAACCTTTGTTCATAACTGGGTTGGCGCGATGAGTTGTGATTACCATACATTGAAAATGCACATCTTACCAAGAACTTTCAATTTCAGTGGTTAAGCAACAAGTAATCAATGATCATGACATGAGCCCAATTAAAATCCAAAACCTGCAATAGAGGGCTTGAATAATCCTAGAATTAAAAGGAATGGCTGGTCCTACCTTACTGCAATTTTTCTTGTCATCCCTATTACATGAAAATGATTAATCACAAAGAAATGCTTTGAGTTGTACCAAAACAAGACTATGACTGCACCAAGTCCTCCAAAGAAAAATGCTTCTGGCTCATAACTATGCCCGAGTCTTCATGTGGTCAAATCTTTCTTGATTCTTGGAAAACGCTAATTCCCTAATTTCCCGATCAACACATTGCGAATTCATGCCCCAGATCCTAATATATGGGCATTGCAAGTGTTCTATCAAGTCAGCAATCACCAGGACGTATATGTTCATACAGTCTGTCCAACGTTGGCCTGTCCAAGGTTGCTTTCTGCGAACTAACTATCTTCGACAAATATAAAAGCAAGCATAATCATCATTGATGATGATCGTGTGAGAAATAATTGCTTCATTAACATTAAGCATGAATGGATTGAACTATATTCAATAGGACACGATACAAGTAAACTACAGACTACTAGTTGATTACATGTTTGTAGAACACTTGCTAGTTGTTAATTACATGAAAATAGAAAACTTTTAGCAAAGAATTCTTCCCCCATAACTTGAGGAGACCATTCGCTTCGTAATTTAAGCCACATAATCACAAAATTGAAACAACAGAACATTTAGCCAGACTTATCATCACCTTCCTCCAAGAATCAAGCACAGGAAAACTTTGGTTATGTGATAATTTGATCAAAAGGCTATGACATTTACAGCAAAACTATACAGACCTTTGCGCCTACTTTCCACCTTCTATGATTCTGTCACTGCAGAGTAGACTGTGACTAAATGCCCCACCAAAAGCATCAATCCACATCTTGATCAATACAAGCTGATAGAAGGGGAAAACAAGAGTCATGTCAATCAACAAATTGTCCCAAGCAATTACAGTACTATTAATTTGTATCATCCTTGTAGAATACAGTAGAGGTCATTCTTTGGAAGGTCTTAGATGGAAACTGAGAGACATCATTCTTTGGAAAGTCTTAGAAGGTCTCTACTCCATAAAGGCATGGCCAAGGCCAACTCATTTTTTAAGTACTACACCGACAATAGTGTCATTGCCAACAACATTGTTATCTCATATTCAAGAAGTGCAGCCGAAAATTCCATGAGGTACACTATGAGGACTTGCTACAAGGATAACGAACTATATGACAATCCACATATTGGTTCACTGTCAAATTAGAACTCACTACAATTTCAATTTCAATTTCAATTGTCTCTCGTAAGCATTCTGCAAACTTTAGATATCCCTCAAAACAAAGGTGATAATAAAGTTTATGTGAAAATATGTATATATATATATATATATATATATATAGTCAAAGTAAAATAATATTGCCTTAGCTCAAAATAAACCTAACAATTTGATACCAAACTTCAGGTATGAACTCTCCAATTTCCAATAAGATGTTACAAATATATAATGTATCCTGTGTTCCAAATCCAATTGCTTAGAACATATGTCATCTGATTATATTGCTTTTTCTTCCTTTCTGTATGCAGATGAATCTAACAACCAAAATAAAGCCTAATGTTTACTGACCTAGCACACAATATATCAAAGGACAAAAATCAAAACCAATATAGATGTGTCCAAAATAGTTAAATTTCTAGACTTGCACTTTAGCCAGTCAAAGGCTTAATTAGAATGTTGGCGTGGGTGTGGGTAATAAAATAAAATCCAAAATTCCAGTAAGAATATACTTGATTGGAATGTTTGATCCCAGACCATCACTCTAGGATTGGTTCAAATCCTGATTCTAGTCTTGTGGTATCCAAAAATTCCTTCTAGCATTGTGTAAGCAATAATGCAACAAATATTGGACAAACAATTAAGAAAGACACTTAACTAAACTTCAGTTCCAATTTAGTTGAACTAAAACATGTAGGCCCATCGTATCCACAATATGGTTGTCATGCCTCAGCTTTTTGATAGCTAATCTAAAGCTAAATCAGCTTTAACCTCCTCTTTCCATGTCAATTCTCGCATCCAGCATCTTCTTCACTGTTATACTTAAGTCCAATTAATCTTCCACATTATAGTATCCATAAATTTCCATATTGTATGGCTAAAGCTATAGAGCCTTACTTAATTTTCTCTTTGAGTGCCAACACTACATTCAAATGCCTTCATTTATCGTCCATCCTCATTGTTTTCTAACCATAATATTTTATAATAGTTATGCTCTTAATCACCTTGAGTCACCTTCTTGTAGCATTATAGCCACTTTACATGTAACTTGATAAAAATCAAGCCTAACAAGTACTCTGTGACGCATAGCACCCTGTTCATGCTTCCCTGTCAACCAGTATATCATATATTCTAAGAATAACAGCTTATCAATGCCTTTCTCCATTCACTGATACCAAAGTAATTACACTGAGCCACCTCTACTCTCTGTCTGACCTAACTACATATTTCCCTTCAATCCTCCTCATAATCCCATTACTACAAAATTTGTGCTCTATTTTAGTCAACTTGAGACCTTTAAACTCCATAGTCCTCCACAACTTTACTTTTCAGTTTACTTTAATCAGGTTCCCTTGAGCAATATGATACCATATGCATATATGAATTGGAAGATCACACTTCCGTAGATAGCATGACATACACTATATGAAGGGAAAAACAATGAACACTGCACAGCATGCCTCAGTATCCCCTCTTTATCATCGACTATGTTCTAAAACTACATATTCCACAAAACTAGAAGGCCGAAAAAGCTTTTAAAAAATTCCTCTTTCCGGTCAAAATTAAATAACACTAATAGAATTATTAGGTTCAAAAACCACTAATATTAGTACCCATGATCACAAGAAAAATCGTCTCATTCTCACAATCCATCAATTAATCTAAAGACATACATATGCACATCAACTACATTCAAACACAGTACAGAAAACAAACGGCATTAAAATTTAAAATCCCACAAACAGAAACCGCAAAACAGACACATACTAACTTGATTTCTATACTTTCTAGCAAAGGTTACGTACCCATTTAAAAAATAATAATAATAATCACATAAAAATAAAAATAAAAACAACATAAAAGGACAACCGAAAAATTAAGAAACAACCTAAAGAACTGCAATAAAAGGGTGAAAAGAGCAGAAATTGAAGTCACCTCCACAGCAAAAACAACAGTAGCAGCAAGTGAAGACCATGAGGATTTCCCTACAAATCAAGCCAGCTTTTATCAAACAAGAAGAAGCTTTGGCATCAACTTGGTCGTTGTTATTGGTATTATTATCATCCAAGAGTTTCTCCCGATTGCTGCAGTCACCAGTTTGTTCAAATCGAGTCTTGTCGCTGTTCATTCGATGGAGGTTCCACTCCAGCTTTTTTAGATATGCGATCTTGAAGGAGTCCCTTATTCTCATGGATGGCCATAGATGCATGTTACCTTTTCAATTTCTTGATGAAGAAAATTAAAATTAACGATCTTGAACCTAACAGAAGGTGTCGTTTTAAAAGGATCTGTGCAACTGCATATCTGAAAATTTATTGGTAGCTGAAATTCAAACGATAGCGTCTTAGTCAGTATAGTACAGTTAAGGGGTCTTTAAGCTTGTTTCGCAACTTTGGTTGTCAGTGTCACCACGGTTAAGGAAATGCTGTGTTTAGTAAAAGTACATGGGAAATAAAAAATTTAAAAACAATAATAATATTTAGGGATAATGACTTTTTTAGTACTAGAAATTTGATGTATTTTACAATTAAGTTTAAGAGGAGGGAAAAATTATTATTTGATCCTTAGACTTTTTGAGTTTCTTACATTTCGTCCCTAATCATCTATTTTAATGAATTGATTATCTCAACTTTTATTTTTCTATCTATTACATCCTTTTTTCACGGTGAATTTCAAATTGAAGATGTTATCATCTTCTATTAGGGTAAATTCTCTGGATAGTATCAAAACTTTGCATTCGATTATAAAATGGTACAATTACTTCAATTTGTATCTTTTTAGTACTAAAACATTAATTTTAGTTGCACCGGGAAGTCCCAAAAATACAATCAGACCAAATTTGATGACGTGGCAACCAGAAATGTCCCGTCAACAGCCACATCGTATACTATATCGGCAAACTATTGCAACTTGTTTGATGTTTTTCTTTTCGAACCAGTTGAAAGAATTCTGAAATAATCCAATTTTGAATAAGCAACATCATTAACTTAAGCTTTTTTATTTTTTCTCACTTTTTATTTTTTTATTGCTGACGTATCATATCATATGGCTGCTGACGGGGCATCTCCAGTTGCCATGCCATCAAATTTGGCTTGATTACGTATTTGGGACTTCTCGGTGCAACTAAAATTGATGTATTGGTACCAAAAAGATACAAATTGAAGTAATGGTACCATTTTGTGCAAAGTTTTGGTATCGTTCATAGAATTTACCCTCTTCTATTGAGTTATAAAAGCACCTCTCAACAAAAAGTATGTCTCAACCAACTGTTAAGAACAAACAATTTACATCAACATCTAGGCGCAGCTCACAAACAACTGTGAAATTAAGTTCAAATATCAAACTCATAACCAATAATTGGTTGAATGTGCTTTTATAATTCAATAGAAGACAACAACATCTTCAATTTGAAATTCACCATGAAAAAAGGATGTAATAGATGGAAAAATAAAAGTTGAGGGACTCAATTCATCAAAATAAATGATTAGGGATGAAATATGAAAAACTCGAAAAGTTCGGGGACCTAATAATGAGTTTTGCCTTTACAATAGAATTTGTTAACAATGGAGTTTTATAAAAGTTTAAAATTCTGATCGTTACTCTTAATTCATTAACTCTCACAGAATATACTGACATGTCATATACATTCCATCTTTTCTTCACATTTCAGCTTTCACGTCACTCTGTTTTTTTACCACATCAGCTAATTTTTCTCAGCTTCCACGCCATCCATCTTTTTCTTCTTCTTTTTATTCTTCTTCTTCTTACATGTAAATAAGTTCTTTAAATTTTAAATCTCTCTATCAAATCCACTTCCATGAATATGAACATATTAGCATCATCATCACATAACAATAGTTTTCTTCTTTCATACCTTTCTTTCTCAAATCTATTATAACTTAAACCTCAAATTTTATTTTTGCTCTATTTTTTATTACATTAATTGTGTATCTATTTTATTTCATGTTTTTATCTATCTTTTTCATTTTTAGAAAATTGTAAATTGTAGGTTTATTATTGTGTAAACCTGCAAGTGCACAGTATCAACAAGTAGTACAAAAGATATTGTCCCACAGAGATTTTGATCTAATCACCTATTTACCAACCTCTTATTGTCTAAGGCTAAAAATAAATGTATGTAAAATTAATTTAAATTGTGAATTCAAGAAATATACTTTAAAAACAAAGAAATAATGCAATAAAATCAACTTGCTAGGAATTAAATTACCTCACAACCACCAAACTACCCGAATTTGTTACTCAATTAGCAATGCATATCCCGAGTTCCTAAAGCATTAATCAATCTTTCTTAAGAATTCATCTTTCCCAATTCTCATTGTAATCCTAGCACCTAAACATCAAAATCATAAACTATGAAGCATAACTCAAAGAGGGAATTTAATGAACTCAATTTATCTCTAATTTTGAGTTAAATTTCTATTAGAATTATCATCTCTCAATGCATAATTCCAATTAAAATCATGTTACTAGTGATTAAAAAATAATAAGCATTAAGAACAATAAATACAAAATGTAACAATTAATAAGTATATTAAATTTAAAACTTAGATCATGTTCGGATTGTTAATCCCTAACAAATAAGAACTTAGCCTAAAATATTGTTATTGAAAATGCCTTAGAGAGAGGGGGGGGGGGGGTGAATAAGGCAATTAAAGGATTTTACAAAATTAAAACGATTTTAAGATATGAACAAGAATTGAAAGGGACTAAAGTAGGAAGAATAATGAACTCAACAATTTAAGGAGTTTAGATTCAACAATAATCTTACGTCTCCACCTAACTTATCCCCAAGTTAGAATTTTCAATCTCACACAATCTTATTCACAAGATTGAGATTACATAAGAGTTTAAGGCTCACTCTTTCAATCTTACACACAAGAGTTTCTAGGCTTACTCTTAAACCAAATTCCAAGTGTTTTAATGGCTAAACACTTAAACCAATTCCTTTAGAATAGAATCTCACTTCCCATTTTCTAAACTCATAAAATAGAAGAACAAAAATATTTATTCTAACACTCACAAACTCTCATAAGAGTTATACAAATACAAAAATTATTTAAGAGAGAATTTGAGAGCTTAATTGAATGCTTAAGAGAGAATGAATGATAAACAAGTTTCTTAAACTTCAATTGAACTCATGGAGTTGTTTATGTAGACAAACAACTCAAAAATATGGTTGTTGGAAGCATTGATTATGTCTCCAACATCTCTTGATTATCGTTGATTCAATTTGGACTTTTTACAGCTAAAAAGTCGCTCACAATCGTGAAAAGCATGTTCTGGCTCGTAAGGGTCGACTTGGGGACCGTTGGAGTTTGAAATTTGCTTATTTTTTCCCCTTATAAGATGTCTGGACTGCCCTTACGAGCTGCTCATGACTGTGAGTAGCGCTAGTGAGTGGCGCTATCCAAAACAGTTAAAATGGCTCAAAATGGGCACTCAAAGGGGACAGCTTGTGACTAGCTCGTAAAGCGCTCGTGAGGAGACACCTGTAAGTCCAAAATTTGATTTTTCTTGGCCCTTTTGCATCAATTAACTTAGGCACTTGCATTATTCATGTACTTCATAAAATACATGTTAAATACTCCTTTAAAGAGTATTTCATATTTCCAAGCTTTGAACAACTTAAATTAAGTTCCTATACACTTAAATAAAACCATTAGCAACTTAAATTGTTTGTCAAAGTCAAAATTAGGAGCATGATCATGCAAATGATCAATAATCTCCCCCTTTTTGGCTTTGACAACCAATTTGATAAAAAAAATAGTGTGTGTATGAGTGCCAAAAGTAATTAACATCAATAGATATGTGCTATAATAAATAGCTCCCTCTTTCAAATTAAATAGATGCAATTTCTGAAAATATTTTGCTCCCCCTTAATATATGCATAAATTCAATATTATTTTCTCATTTATCATAGTATAATAAACAATACGAATTATCATAGCATATATGAGGATTAGAAAACAATTCTAAAAGTATAACAATGCTTTTTTTTTATAGTTCCCCTTAAAACAAAATTTTAAAATCATAAAGGAGATAATCTAGAAAAAAGATATTAATTGAAAATTTTTCTCTCCTTTAAAAAAATATTTCTTTATGTCTCCTCAAGGTCTTCTTTAACATAGTACATATTGTGCTATTAAAGACCAAGAATCAAACAATGAAAACATGAAACAATTTAAGGCTTCTCCCCTTTGTAAAACAAAAATTTTAAACATTAAGTTCATATAAAGATTGAAAACAAGGTTTAACATCACAAATATTGAAACATGATGACATGAATATTAAACAATATAAAAACTAGCCACACTTACAATGCATGTAGCACTATTTTAACACATCACAAAAATAGTACATATATCATTACTTAGCACATAACAAAGTATGTGGCACTTATCATATCACTAACACAAACACATCTTCTCCCCCTTTGTCAAAGACAAAAAGAAAAGAGAGAGAATAAACTATAAATAAACCAAAAAGAAACAAAAGACCAAATAAAAACAAGATGAGAAACTAAACATAAACCTAAAGAAATCTAGGATTATGCTCATCTTAAGGATCTTGGAAAGGAGGAGTAGGTGGAGGTGGCCAAGAGCATTGTACGTTGTGATGAGCATACAATTGATGATATCATATTCCATGTCATCCATCCTATGCTTAAAACGTTCAAGTTTAAGATCTACTTGATCAAACCTTGTGTTGAAGTTGGACTCAACTATGGAGATACAATGAAAGAAACCACCAGCCCAAATAAAATACCAATTTTTCAAAAATTCAAATTTAATGCAAGGTGAAATTCAAAATGATTGTATTTATTTTAAATAATTAATTAATTGAAATAAATTTAATAATCAATCATATTAACATAAATAATCAAAAATTTCAGAGGAAATCATGACCAAGTTAAATGCTATCATAATTATGATAATAAACATAATGAAGCATTTAAATGAAAATTTTAAAATTTCAATTTAAAAAATAATTTTTGAAATAATATATCATGCAAATGGGAAGTCATATATATGAGATAAATTTGCATATTTTAGGTAATTAATTAATTGAAAAAAATTCAATAATTAATTATTAAATAGCAAAAAGAAATTTTATTAAAGTGCAATCATGATAAGGTATCAAAAATGAAAAATATACCAAGTGTAAAAATGAATAAAAATTATGATTATGCACAAATTTTGTGAAAATGATGAGTTTTGCAAATCATGAAGTCTAACCATCAATTAAGCAATTTAACAAGTCATCAAGATAAGCTTGAACCGTCTATCATACCAAGCTCATGCTTAATAAATATCAATCTTTCCTCAAACAGAGGCTTGGTCAAGATGTTAGCTAATTGATGATTTGTATCAACAAATTCAAGATGAATATCACCAATTTGAGCATGATCACATAAGAAATGATGTCTAATGCCAATATGCTTAGTTCTAAAATGTTGAATGGGATTTTTACTAAGGTTTATAGCACTTGTATTGTCACATTTGATAGGAATATGATCAAGTTCAATGTCGTAGTCCTTAAGTTGTTGTTTTTGCCACAAAACTTGTGAGCAACAACAACTAGCTGCTACATATTCAGCTTCAGCAGTGGACAAAGCAACTGAAACTTGTTTAGACATTGTCCTAAAAATTAACAAGTTCCAGAAGTGCTCTTTCTATCTAGCAAACTACCAGCAAAGTCCCCATCCGAATAACTAATCAAGTCAAATGAAGAACTCTTAGGATACTAAAGTCCTAAATGCAAACTTTCACTTAGATATTTGAAAATTCTTTTAATTGCATTCAAATGAGACTCTCTAGGACTAGATTGAAACCTAACACAGAAGCATATAGCAAACATGATATCGGGTCTACTAGCAGTCAAATAAAGAAGGATCCAATCATACATCTAAATCACTTTTCATCAACCAGTTTGCCATTCTCATCCTTGTTGAGTTTGATTATGGTGCTCATGGGAGTTTTGCTTGACTTAACTCCATCCATTCCAAATTTCTTGAGAATGTCTCAAGTGTATTTGGTTTGATTGATGAAAATCCCATCTTTGCATTGCTTGATTTGTAATCCGAGGAAGAACTTGAGTTCACCCATCATACTCATCTTAAATTCTCCTTGCATTAACTTAGAGAATTCCTCATACAAGCAATGGTTAGTAGCATCGAAAATAATATCATCAACATATATTGATATTATTTCAATCCATACCAAGCTCTAACAGTTTGTTTCAATCCATACAATGCTTTTGAAAGTTTAAATATATGATTAGGAAAATCAAAACTTTCAAAATCCAGAGGTCATTCAACTTAAACCTCTTCTTCAATAAAACCATTTAAAAATGCACTTTTAACATCCATTTGAAAAAGTTTGAAATCCATGAATGATGTAAATACAAGTAGCATTATAATAGCTTCTAATGAAAAAGTTTGAAATCCAT
>CATIWM010321897.1:0-13898 GCA_949671775.1 Mallotus repandus | reverse complement strand
TTAAAATGTCAAGAATATCACTTCCTCATTTTAGATCTCTAAGAATGTTAAAATCTTCCTTGAATCTCGGAGGTCACATTAGCCCAAAAGCGTGCTTAACTCCATTTTGATTTGCATGATAGTCCTAGCTTATACACACTTAAATAAACATGTTAAATGCTCAAAAATAAGATTGTTAAGATCAAAATTAAGATTGATTATTGCTAAGGTCAACACAACTACATCCTTCTTATCAACATTAGAAGGAAAAGAAGAAAATTTTTGTTGAAAAATTATGTCTAGCTTCCCTTCTAAAACATAAAATCTCTCTGCAACAAAAATTCTTAAAGATGAAATTTCTTCATTAACGCTCTTATCTAAATCATCATTTTTTTATCAGCATAGAGTCCTTATCACCAACAGCATAACGAACGCTTAAACGCTCTTTATGACCACCAAATTTCACTTTTTAAGACTTTCGTAGAGTAGGTGATTCGAAATCATCTCCACTGTCCAATTTTTCATCATGAACAGGAGATACATTGACTTTCTCAACTTTTGGTTTCTCAAAAAAACCATTCAAATCCAATGACTACTCTTCAACATGATTAGGAACAATATTTTTCAATTTCCACTTCAAAAACAATAAATAAAAAAAATAAGAAACAAACAGAAACAAGAAACAACAAAACCGGAAAAAATGAGAAAAAAATTATATGAGAAGAAGATAAATTCAAAACATGTGAATTCAACTTCCTGAAATTCAGCACAACAGAATCACACCAATTCAATAGGCGAGGAATCGAATAACCATCATGAACAGCAAACACACCATCACAATAAGTGCAGCATTTGTAAAACCAATGGAAAACCAACGAGATGGTAAAAATAATAACGGTCTTCTTTATTCTCAGACTCCATAAACTTTCCCGTTAAACAATTCAAAGTAAAAGTAGAAGCATCTTTTCTCCAAGGATACTGATTATACAAATCAACATCAACAACATACAAAAAATAGTTATTAACAAACTTATCCTTAGGACCAGAAAATAAAAAATTACTAACAGAATACAGAACAACCAATTTCAGAGCATCCTCATCACAATCAAACCCTTTAGAAAGAAAATAGTCTTCAATATCACTCCTCTTCACTTTTGAAGAACCATCAAAAAAATTATTAACCAAATTGCTCTTCACAATTTTCCAATCTAATTTCTCTCAAAATCATCAACACATTTCAGCCTCGTAACAAGAGCAAATTCACCAATAGAAAACTTTAAATGAACACCAGAAATATTAAACCAAATTTCATCAAATTTAAATTGACTTACTTCCCTTAAAAGTAAGCAATGAACAACCTGAGGCTATAATTTAACATCCTTCATATACAAGAAATAACCAAAACAAGTTTTTCTAAACAAATCTAATTGACTTTTAGTCAATTTTCTCTTTAGTTTTAAAATGACATTCTCATTCATAAAACTAGAAATCATACTCTTAAAATGTTCCTCTAGTTTAACAAAATACTCTCATTCCTGAAATAAATAATAAAAATTCGATTAAAAAATCAAAACAAACAACAAAAAGCAACAAACATAAAACAACATATACAACAACAAGAAGCAACGATAAAAAAATAAAAAAAATAGCAACTTAATAACAAAAATAACAGATTTAGAAAAGAAAAAAAAAAAGCAAACATACCTTATAGCAAGTTTCAGATTTTGTAGGAAAGTTTTCACTAAATGACAACTTCTTCTTCTTCTTCGCAATAGTGTCATTCTTCTTAGATTCATAGTCCTTCTTACTCTTTTTGAAAACAATATCACTCTTTTTCATTCCAAATGACAGAGAATCTACATCATTCTTAGACAAAGGAGAAGATTGTGCAACACCACCACTTAAACGAGTAGAAATTCTCCTAGAAACAATTTCACTACTATCTTTCCCCATTACTAACTTAAAACTCAAATCAACAAGAAAACATTGACTAAATCCCTAGAATCCCTATAAATGACGAGAATGACGAGATGAAGAAGGAGAAGAAATCCCTAGAATCTAAAACAACGGAAACGAATATGCAAAAGGAAGTTAAATGAAGCAAAAATATCCGCCTATAAACCGCTGTTGCATGAAGAAGACCATAAATCAAAAACAAAAATACGTTGGGCCAATAGTGAAAACACAAAAATCATTTTTGAAAAAATATAATGGGTTAGACCATAAAAAAAAAAAAAAGACTGATCAAATATGTCATTTTTTAAAATTTTCTCTTTATTATTTAATTATTTCCTCTAAAACTTTTAAAAATAAATTCTTCACATCAGTTTTATGAATTGAAAAAAATAATAATTTTTTTCTCGATGGTGATTGCAAAAATTAAATCTAAATTATTAAATGGTGTAGTAAATGTCTTTAGCCACTTGCATTAGTATTTTTTTGGTTCAAATTCTTAATTTAATTGCATTATTTCAGATTTTCAATAAAATATAGTTATTGTTGGAATAAAAAATTTATGTATTTGGATTTTCTAAATGAATTATGCAATTTTCAAACATAAAACAGAAATCTTATCTTGTGGTTGTGGTGACACAAACTAGGTCAAGAAATAAAAAAAACATTATTGAAATAAAAGATGTTCAACAACTGTGCAACTTGATGCACAAGTTGAGATAGTTTTTTGTATCACTCTTGGAGTTTTTAATTAAAATTTTCCAAGTAAAATCCAACAAAAATCTTTTATATATATATGTATATAAAAGGTCACACCACACCCAGTAGGCATTAGTAGTAGTATATACTATCAGGAACCCCACCAGATACATATACAGCCACCACCCTTATGCACAGTCAGTGTATTCTTTAGTTTACTTTTTTTTTTTTTAAAAAAAAATTCTTTAATTTGCTTATTGTTAATTAGATCTTAAACAGTTGAGATTAGCAAGATAAAAATTGCCTTAATCATTGGAAGTTGAATTTAGTTAAAGCATCTAGCCAGCAGCTACATATTCATGCTTGGAGGTTAGCCTACAACTAACTAATTGGATGCAAATTAAGTTTTTGGAGGATAGTGATTAGACCAAAAATAAAAAGCTTATACCAAAAAGAAAAAAATTCATTAAAACTATAACCTTTTAATAATAACATATTTTTATAATTCTTTGAAAATGAAAGGATACAACTTCCTCTCCTCTAATAAAAACATGGAGAACAAGAACCCCAAAAAAAAAAAAAAACAACACTACTGTGCATCATCACCTCATATTCAAGCAACTACAGTACAGGTGCTTTTCTTATACATAATAATATGTATAATTTTTCGTTTCTTTCTTTAATATTATACATTAGAATACTCGATTAATTAATAAAAGTAGTGTAGTTTTTTTTTTTTTTATATCTTAAAGCTGAATCTGCCATTGCATAGAAAATTTTCAGATGGTGATATCTCAAAACTGTCTGTTATTCGATCAAATCTCTCCGATAAAAAAAACTGTTGAAGCCCTTTCAATGTTTGTAGAACCTCAACTTCAGCTGAAAACATTGCCTTAACTGGTCTATGATCTGAGAAATTTGCTTCACCTCTTGTGTATAAATGTTGCTTTAATCCTTCTCCATGCCAAATAATTCGATCACACCTAATTAAATGGACCAAGAAAATAAAACTAACTTCAGGGAGTGATTTTGTATTTTTAATCTTCAATAATTATAACTATATATGTGGTTGGACATATTTATGTTTAGATCCTTAAAAATATTACCATGCTGGGGCACGCCATTTTTCGCCTTTTTTGCCTTCGACACGTCCATAGTATACATTAGAATTGGGACAATATTTGTAGGTTGGAGCAAATTTGATTTCTCCTTCATGCCAACCTTCAAACGCTTGACCATTCATGAGCTCCATTAGAAGCTATAATTCCATTAGGAAGAAAAAGAAAAAGAAAATTAAGATTGAAGTTAGATGATGATTGATGAATCTTAATTTAGTTAATTAATGTGCTTATAACTAATAATTTAATACCTGATCATTTTCTAACAAGGCATTCCATTCTTTTTTATCCACCAATAATCGAGTTGTAGCTTCCGGTAATGAAATTCTATAATTTAAATCTCCAAGTAAAATAATCCGGCTGCACTAAATCAATAAAAATAAATCAACATCACCAAGATATATATATATGTTAATTTATTTTTAACATCTAAATTAATCAAAGTAGCTTTTGTTTATAAGTAATTAATTGATAAAGTGCAAGTTGCAATAAGAAAAGGTTTTTTAAATAATTTATATTTATATGGTTTACTGGCATAGAAATCATCTTTTCAGGCGGTTTAGCTACTACCCACTATTTCAATGAGCCTACCTCATTTTCAATCCCTTCAACAACTACCCTTTAATTTTTTTTATGCAATATATATATATATATACGAAGGTCATTAGCATAAAATTTAAACTAAATAAATAATTATTATTTTTGTTCTGTATATCTTTGACGGCCTCTAGCAACAACTTCAAAGCAAAAACTACATCAATAATAACGGTTATTTAATTAAGCTCTTAGGTTTTAAAATTATCCAATCAGTGTCTTATTCTCGTGGTTAGTAGTGAGATCAAGTGTTGAATAATATCATTGATTAAGAAAGCATATTAACATAATAACAAATTGGTTTTGGACGGTTTCAACTTTCAACAAAGTTAACAATATATTAATATAATCAGTACTAATCATAATTAGTAATATAATTACTATTAATAATAATCACATACTCGTGATCTAGAATCTTTCTCGGCAAATCAAGTGAGGGGCCTCTAGGGAAGGTCGTTCGCGACAAGATTTCAGCTACATCAGAATTTCTGTGTTTTTCATCTCCTTCTCTACCTCCCGATGCTAAATGACTGCATATAAAGCAGAAGCTTGCTTCATGTAGCTGAAATCTAACTGATACTGAACCCTGTAATATTACATGCATGTATGAAAATCTTAGCTATATATGTATATACATGTATGCATATAGATCACATGGAATCACAAAAAGAATCTAATTACTGTTGTCTTTTTAATGTCTAATGTCTTAAAAGTGGTAAACATCATATTAAAGATTTTTTTTTTGTTTTATATTCGAGTACGTGAATCATGTCTTTGTGCATGTACTCACATATGATACTGATATTATTGATTTTGATTTTGATTGTGATTTTTGGGTGCAATTTAGATTAAAGAAATATACAATAATTAAAGTAGAATATATATATTTTTATGTCATGTACCTTATTTCCGAGGCAACCCATGATGCCAACGCCGACACAAGAGACACTAGGATGTCTGATATAAGGACGAAGATCACTTCGAACCCAAACTGAAATTAATATTCCAACCATTTGCTTGCTAATGATGCACCTGAAATCTTTAGAAACATTGCTACTTTCGATTTTGGTTTCATTTTCATTGTCGGAGCAATAGCGAGCAATCTTCTTGTTCAATGCTTGTCTGATCAAAGAATTCCATTTTGTTGAAATCTTGCTATTCTCAGAACCTAGAACATTTGATGCTCTAAGTGGCACGATCTCTTGAAACCTGTAAAATATTGCTGGGGGTTAAATAATCAACTTACATTAATTAAGCAATGAAACTATTGTATATTAGTACATAATCGTATTTACCCAAGAACATATATGTCACAAATGTTGGGTGTATCAAGCCACTCCTCCATATCCAAATCGTCATTTGGTGCAATCCCACCAACATTCCACGTGCTAACAAAAACCCTTTTGACAAGAATAATCCATGAGAATCAAAACGAAACTAACTTCAAATACAAGAACATCAATAAAGAATAATTTATAATTAAAAACACAATTAGTGTCTTGTATATATATATATATATATCCTACTTGTAGTTGTGTGTGTCGACCTTGTGATGATTAAAGATGTTGTCATCGCTCAAAGATGGTTGACCTAAACCCGGAGTATCAAGTTCTGCAGTGTTGTTTGGAAAATCTGCAACAAAGTTGCTGCTTCCCAGTCTTTTTTTCAAGATCTTGTTTGCCATCAATCTTGGCCACATGACCTACACCATATAATAAGAGAAAACCCATATATTACAATGATCCATTCAGACACATATGTATGCATAAAGAGAAGTAGATGGTGATGGTGATGAGGAGAAAGTAATATAATAATTAGGTAGGGGTGTAGGTGAGTACTTCTCCATGGTTTCGTCGCATGGTGAGACATGCACTTGACATATAGAGCCAGAAGAGAAGGAGATGGAAAGGGGCTAGCTAGAGAATGCCAAAAGAGATATAAAGAAATATGGCAGAAAGATAGAGATCATGATGAAGATCAAGAACAGTGCTGATGAGGAATCACAGAGAGAGACCTCGGCAAGTTGGGAGGAAGAAGCACTTACTGTGACGTGGATGATGATGCTTCTTGGCTTTCTTGATATATTAATAGTAATACAAGAAACTAAACCTTGGCCTCTATCTTTATATACATATATTTATATATAGGTTTATTTTTTGTGGGATGATTTTGATTTGAAGGATATCTTAAGAGCATTTTTAAGACTTGTTTTTACAGTGGAGGAGTGCAAGTGGGAAGAGAAGTTGGTCCATATGATCACAAAAATGTATAATTAACATATTCAACAAAAATAAGTAAATAATTGGTGCTTTTGCTGACATGGAATTTGGATATTGTATATTATATTAGTCAATGGACAATTTTGTATTTATTTGTTATTTCTTTGTTGGAATATTTGTTTCCATCCAATCTTTTCTTTTCATGTTAGCAATGTTATAATTTATTTTGGTCTAAACTAAAGTGCACTGAATTCTAACTAATCCAATTTGATCTAGGTATAACTATAAAAATTATAAAAATCTTTTAATAACTAATTCAATATTGTTCCGTGCACTAAAATTTGAATCTAAAACTTTAAACGAAAATAACCCTCTATCAGTTCACCGTTATTTTTTTATTTATTTAGTTAGTTTTTTCTTTTAGATATACATAAATTCACTTATATATCAAACTATAAGATAAGCAATATATATAAAATATAAAAATTAAATTATACGGATAATAACCGTTGAATCGGTTTTTTCATTTAATTAACATCTCATATTTAAATTTCAGAATTTAGTGGATTCATTCCTTATATTATCAGTGGTTAAAAAAATTAAATTTTTTACATTTTTTTTTATGTTAAAAGAGTTTCTCATTGTAATTGACTGTTGATGAATCATTGGATGATGGCTGAACCCATAAGTATCTGACATATAGTGGTGCTGATTTAGAAAATAATAGTCATAATAAAGATAGGGCAATTTTTTTGCACCTCTTGTGATACAGTTGTTGCCTTCTTGGCCTATTTGGCTTCTTGCACCTAGTTGCACATGTACATGTATATATATATATAGCACTCCATGCAAATCAATTCTCTTGGAACACTCCAGACTTATTCTAAAGATAATTTATTTTTATACATGTGTGCGCATAAATGTTCTAATTTTATAATAAAAGAGAGCACTCAAATTTAATTATTATCTTAATTAAATTTCACCACCCACTCCAAGAATAACTCTCTTGAGCTCAAAAGAAACCAAAAAAAACCTGCGATAATGTATGAAAATGTGCTTTGTAGATTTGTAAATGTCAATTACTTTAAGTACCATGAGATAAAGATTACAACAAAATTTTTTTCAAGTTGACCTTGTTAGGTTTGTATACATTAGTTTCGTCGTCTTACAAATTAAAGTTTCTTTATATTATTTTATTTGCAAAAGCCATTCTTGGGGAAAAAATAACAAAACTTTACATATTTTTTAACAATCTTATAAATTAAAATTATATAAATAATTTTTTTTTTAAGAAAAAGTTATCGCAAACTGAATTATTATGCATATAATTATAAATGCAAAACACAAATTGTATTTGATATCATGATATGTGTGGAAAGCTTAGAGGGTGGTCAGAATTTTGATATTGACATTTGTCCATACAAGTGATAAGAATGACTATTCTTTTTAAGTAAAGTTTTGAATTTTAATTTTATATATACTTAAGAAATGCACAGAAAGTGTTTTATTTTCTAGATTCATTGGATTTAAATTTATAATAATCAAAATTTTTGTGTCAGTGAGGAGTAATTAAGTGATAACTTCTCTTCAAAAATATCTTGAAGTGTAAATTTCGAATTCTGCTATTATCAATTTAAAAGAGAATGATTGACTCCTATTGTGTACTACAACAAAAAACATTTACAACAACAATCATCAAATGTTATATAAAATAAAAAAATATATATTGTTATATATTTATAACAACATTTTTTAAACATATTATTTAAATGTAACTTAATTCAGTGTGGGTAGATACTATAATAACATTTTTATTATCCGTTGTTATTCATCTATTGTAATATTAATAATAATTTATTGTGATGTTTTACTATTGTTGCAATAAACTCACTTGAAGTAATATAAATATCATAAAAAAATTAATTATTAAATATCATTATACCTCCTTATTACAACATATAAGAAATATTGTTATAAGATATAAGTCATACATTGATTGCCATATTATAATATTAACATTTTGAAGTTGTTGATTAAATTTTTTATTGTTATTAGACAAATTTATTTATTAATTTCCAATATTAAGAAATATCTTTATAAATTATTGATGCAATTTCATCAATATTATAATCAAACGTATACATTGATTGTCATATTATAATATCTCAACATTGATTAAACCTTTTATTGTTATTTGATAAATTTATTTATTTATTTCAAATATTAAGAAATGTCATTATAAATTATTGATGCACTTTCATCAATATTATAATCAAACGTATACTTTTATTTTAATATTTGTAAATATTTATAATTTTTTTATTTTGTAAGTAAAAAATGAATTTTATTGGCATAATAATTAAAAGAAAACTTCACCACTTATACAAAATATAAGCATTTAAGCATTAAAGATAAATTTTATTAAGTAACATTTATGCATTACAATATTATAGTATTACAATTATAATATTACATCGATAGATTTAAGCATTAAATAATTATTTGAAATATTACAATTATATAAATAATAAATTAACATAATCTAAAAGTATTTTTAATGAAAAAGAAAAAAAAAGTGCAACTCTAATCTAATACAATGATGATAATGAAATTTCATATTTTTGAAATTTTGTAGCTATAGTCTTCAAAAGCTTTTTTACTGTTAACTTTTTCAGATGTTTGTGTGGGATAAAATTAATGTACCTGCATCATAATTAAACAAACAAACAAACAAAAATCATATTAATAAAAATCAAAATAAAATGGGCAATCGGTTTATATGTGAAGCTCTCATACAACCAATCATATTGCACCAAAATACCCTCACAAGTGTAAAAGTTGCTCCAATCATCCGTATAAAGCGACATGCATCAAGTTGTGATCACAATGATTTTCTTGAAACTTGAGAGGGACCTTGAATAAATTCAAAGGAAAAAATTCTTCGTGAACTTAGTAGGAAAAAAAAAAAAAAGCCAAACAACAGAATTTGCAATGAATTGAATGCAAACAGTGCAAACTCAATGCACCATTTGAGAGAAGCCATGATGGTGGTGAAAATGCAATTAATCCATTGGCCAATCTCAAAAAGCCATTCATCTTCGGTTGCATGTAGTGAGACTTCCAAACATTTTAAGACAGACGCAATATCAGCTCAAAACGTAATGCTAACTGAAAGTGGACTGAAACAAGTAATTGAATATGTAAATGAGAGTGGTGTAGGAAATTCGACTCATAAAATGGACGGTGGCAAGTGGGAAGCTCAATTTAAATTCTATTTGCTTAAAGAAAATATAAATGAAATTAGTAGTGATAAAAAAAAAAAAAAGATAAAGATAAAGTTTTTTTAAATTTTTTTTGAGGTGGTGGATGTTAAGTTGAGTATGGACATATAAAAATTTAAAATGATTAGGAAATTTTTAAATTTAATTTTTTCTGTTTCCGTTCAAATTAAGAAAAAAAGATAAATCAAATTTTAATAAAAAAATAAATATAAAATATAATATTATCTTAAGAACACTTCTTTCTTAACAACAAAAAATTATCACTATAAAATGTCATAATAAAGAAAAGTTATATAATAATATTTATACTAAACACTATAATAAATGTTACAAAATACTAAACTATAACAATATTTTACTATGCATATTTTGTGACATAACATGAATGTTACAATAGATAATATTTTTAATAATATTTATTATAAATGTCTTTTAAGTGGTATTTTATTTATATTAAACAATATTTGTTAAAACTGTTATTTTTAAAATGTTGTTATAAATTATTTTTATTGTAGTGACCTAAATCGCATGATCTCCTTTTTTATCAAAAAAAAAACTAATTAAAATTTTTGTAACTACTTTTATGAATATATTCACTTAAACTCCAAAATAACTAAAATTTTTATGAATATAGAATATCAGAACATTAGAAAAGAATAAAGTCAGAATTTAGAGCACAATATATATATGCCGCCAAAATTAGAATCAACAGTGGTCTCTTTAGAAAGAACAAAATAAATCACAAGACTTTCAAGAAAAAAAAAATATATGTCATAAATGATCTTGCTATACTTCTGTCTGTTAATGTTTATTTTATTAAAATAAGATTATCATGACTTTGGAATAGTATCTAACCTAACCCTAAATGAAAAAAAAAGCTTCACTTTTTAATATATATATAATACATGCTATGGTATCCCACATGTTCAATAAATAAATATCATACTCACCAATCACAAATCAAATATTAGCATATATATTGCAATTGCAAGTATATAATACATTATTTACACTATCTCATTCGGACAAAGACATGCATTAATCTCAGCAGATTTTTGTAATGAAAATTTATCGTAGTAGTTATAATAAAAAATTTTACATAACTTTGCAAGTGGGGGTTTACATAATTTTGCAAGTGGGGGGGTTTAATTAATTATATTTTCCTAAATGGATGGAAAATTTTATTAAAATCAAGTGGGGTTGTATCTATATTTGTTAAAAGTTGATCTAGCAATAGCAAGCCAATAATGTCATGACTAGTGTGTGGTCCTTAATTTTTGGATTATGACCCTCCATTATAAATAGATTAGTCTCTTATATATACTTTATCCGATCTATTTCAATTTTCTTTTAAGGAAATAAAATTTGTTCTACTTCAAATGACCTTTTTATATAATTAATAAAAAATAAAAAAAGTTTCTAATTTTACCCATATCTTAATTTTAGAGTAAATTTTCTATTAGAGTAATTGTAATTAACACTAACTTTTAGTCTTTCTAAAAGAATGTTATATAATTATTTATACCTATAATTATATCTATTAAATAGAATTCTTAATTTTTGTGACACTACCTTAAAAGATAATTGAAATAGAATGAAGAAAATAACTTTTAATATTTTTTGTGTGTAAACTATAAGTATTCAGAGTTCACTAAATTCTAATTAATTTAATTTTATTTAGGCAGAACCATAAAAATAATAAAAAAATTTCAACAACTAATTAAACACGACTAGATACACAAGACTAATTTTTTTAGTATTCTTATTGTTTTACTTATTCGTTTATTGCACAAATAACAAAAACCATTCATCAATTCTAATTCTCATTTCTTTTTTACCCATTGAAAAAAAAAATCATTATGTGACTCTCGAACTTTTATGGTTTATTTTATTAAATTCTTATATATTTATTATGTTTTTAAAAATTCTTAAATATTTATTTGATACACATCAAACCCTTAAATATTTATTTGATATAATATTGAACCTTTAAACATTTATTTGATACAATATTGAATTCTTAAACATCAATTTTATTTTCTATTTTTTTTGTTAAAAAATAGTTTAATATTATATTAAATAAATATTTAAAGATATTTAAAAATATAATAAATATATAAAAGTTCAATAAAATAAACCACGTAAGTTCGATATAATAAATTTTTTCAAAATAAAACAGATGGCAGATGGTTCAATTACATGATGATATGAGTTGTGCTACTCTCTTACCAAAAAACTTAATTAGTTGGTTGTAAATAGCCAATAACAACTTTCAAATTAAGGCTACATTTATTATATATGTTTGTGCATGGTCCACATGTGTTCAATTTTATATTAAAAATTTAAAATTTTAAAATTAATATATGTTGGTGAAGTGATAAGAAGTTTTAAATTTAGTTAAATAATGTTTTAGATTCGAATTTTATATATAGAAAAAATTTATTCTATATATAAAAGTATGAATGGAGGAAAAATATTTTTGGACAAAAATATATATGAATTTTTTATATATTTAAAAAATAGTCTTAATTTAATTTTCAAAAATTTTTAAAATTGATGAGAATAATTTTAATTTGTGTTTTAGAGTTTCAAACTTTATATTTAAAAATGATATCGATTTAAATAAAAATAAAATAATTATATTGAATTTATTATCAAATTTAAATAAATATATAAATTATTAAATTAATAAAAAATTCATATTTATTTTAATTATATTACATATGACAAACAATATTACTATTCCATATTAATTTTTATATTCTATAATTATATTATATATTTTATTTTTCATACATAATATTTAAAACTATCATTATTGTAAATATGATAATACTTTTAAACAATTATTTTTATGTTAGTATTTTTTTTAATAACTCATAAAATGTAATATATTTTATATGAATTATTATCAAAAATATATGTGAATTATTATTAACAATTTATTCTATTAATATTATAATAATCTTTTTTTATGTAATAAAAGAGTAAAATAAATTATCTAGCCTCCCACTAATCTAGTGGTAGTTGGCATGGCATGCTTATAGGAGGGAGAGGGTTTCAATTCCCCCACCCCCCACTCCAAAAATGATTTGCTAATAATCAAAAAATAAAACAAGTTAAATTAAATTATATATTTAATAATTATTTTAACTACATGCAATGCATATGAGAAAAAAACTAGTAAATATTAAGAGAGCTTTTTTCTTATGTGGGTCTACCCAATTCAAATTTTGAAATATTCATAAATTTTACGGCTATAAACCGGAACATAGATGAAAAAGAAATTTAAAATCTTAACAAAATAACCTAACTAGTGACGTATCTTAGCAAATTAAGCTAGTAGTTGAGTCTTATAACTATTGAACCGAAGCATATATGAAAATGAAACTTAAAATCTTAATCAACAAAATAACCTAATCAATGACGTATCTTGGCAAATTATGCTAGTAGTTGATGATTTCATATCCAATAGCAATGTGAAAGAACTCTACTTTGAGAATATATGTTGCAATTTTTTTTTAAAAAAAAAGAGAGAATTCCATTCATTGTTATCTAACCAATTCTCATATGTGAAAAATACATAATTTGTAGAATTCCAACTCTTTCATTTTTTTATTAAGAAAATAACATTTCAATTAAAAGAAATAAGATGATTTTGCTAAAATTCAATTTAACTCAGTGACTGCTTATTGTTAATTTATTGTTTAAGCATAGTGTGACTAGTTAAGTGTACTTAATTTGTCAAAATATTGTATATGACAAGATCTAATAATCGCTAGTTTATTTGTCAACCCAAAGGGTGTATTAAGTCACAATTAAATGTTGCTTCATATCAGAAGAAACTCTAGAGATGTATTAAGTTTCTTAATTCATGTTTTGGATTAAAAATTCCTATTAGGCAAAGCTTAATTAATAATAAAATGTTTTCTCCTTCTTCATGAATAATATTAATTATAACTAATGTACATCTCCTTTGGATTTGGTTGGCTGAAACTGTGCTTTCTGTCTATCTCCCATTATTGTTTGTTGACCTATAATAGATTTTTTTTTTT